>VZSE01012296.1:769424-873287 GCA_013398275.1 Promerops cafer | reverse complement strand
GGGGCTCTGCGGGGCGGCCCCGCTGCCGGGGCAGGGAGAGCGGGGCCGGACCGGCTGCCGGGGCCGGCGGCGGAACGGGGCGGTGGCAGCAGGAGCGCTCCCGCAGTGCCCCAGAGCAGCTCCCGTCCCTCGGGTCCCGGCCCGCAGCTCGAGTGCGCGTTTGTTCCCCCGCAGCCCCCCCGGAGTGTTGTTTTAAGTAAAAAATAACCGTATTGCCGCTACATCTTGGCACAACGCTCTGCACTTAATAGTCGCTGACTTGATCAAGCAGAGCAGCATTTACATTTTAAATCTGTCTGGTGATGGGTTCATGCTTTCTTAGGATTTACTTGGAACGTCTGAAGCATGATGCCACTGCTGGAGTTTTCATCTGTTCTATAGCATCAGATGTCACTGTACTGTCAGTTTGTGAGATGAAGTTTTGCATTCATGGATGTACACTATCCACACTACAGGAGGGATAGCGCATGACTGAACACACACACAGACACAAAAATAATCCAACCTATTAAAAAACCCCACACTTTGCTGAAAATTGCATTAACAGAACCAGTATTTTTTCCAATTCCTGTCTTAGCCACTGGAATAAACTGTCATGAAATATAAAACCACACAAAAAAATTGATGCATTACAAGCTGTTTAAGAGGAGACAGAATATACCATTTAATCTAATTGAATCAGAAGTATTTAATGAAAATAAGGGAAAATAATTACAAACAGAAGCCAGAAGAACCATCTTAATATTTGAAACAAAGCCCTATATTTTGAAAGCCTTTATGATTTGAGGACACTGAAACAATCTACTATTAAATGGCCCTTAATGGCTAATTCTTACCTATTTCTATAATGAGTTCTTAATACAGTATATTATTTAAATGTGATTTGATCCAAGTGTACTTACCATTTATCAATATAGTCATTCAAGCCCCATTAATGCAAAATACTGTTTTAAATTTTCCTTATTTCAAAAAACATTAAAATATTAAAAATTCCAGGAGCTAATCTGCTGCAGTAGTATAAATTTAGCAGATATCTTTGTCATAAGATTTTTCATCTGTATTTGCTATCCTTACATTAAGCCATTCCTACCAATAGCACATGTATAGTGAGATACTGCTCAGAAAATTTCCAGTGGCAGACCTGGTCCCAGATGGCTTTGTGCTCATGGAGTTTTATCTGCAGCACAAGCTGCAAAGTTGCAATGTACTGAGCAGAAACCTTACGGGGCATTCTGGACTGAATCAAATCCCACTAACAGTGGTGCTCAGAGCTCTTCAGGGCTCTTCAGGAAGATGCTGCTTTTACACATGGACCAACTGTGGAATTTAGATGCAGCCAGAACGCCTGGAGCACGCACAAGAGAAAAGAATGTCTTAACGTATTGTAATGTGGACTTAGATCTTGTAAACATTTTGCTCTGACACAGCAAGTGATGTCAGACCGATGGCCTGAAAAATGTCATAGTCCATTAGCACTAGTTGTCTTGTCAGACATTTAACCTTAAGGTACACAGCATTTCATTATTACTGATCTGGATTTGTTTCCAGTCCAGCTGAAATGCAACTGGTAATCTGGAATGACATCTGATGTGCTAAATGGCTTCAATAATAAGCAGATGACACAGATTTGCATCCTTAAAAATGCCGTCATAAAATCATAGAAGATTTGTCGTCAGACATTTTAAGTGAGAAGAGCATACCTAAAATAGTTTATTACTTGTTATCAATATCCCATCTAAAGCCATCTGCTGACTTTTGAATATGCAAACACACCCATTTGCACTTGGGTTTTCTGTCTCAGATTGGCCTAAGAAAACTCCATCCAAAATCCATTTCCTTCCCCATTTACCAAACTACTGCAATAGTGAAAGTCTCACTGGAGTTCAGGCACCGTATTAGTGACACCACCATGTGCCAGTCAAATAATACTGAGCTGAGTATTCCAGTACACTTGACAGGCAATTGCTCTCACTGTTTGTGCAGCAGGGTTTCATTTGACTGATAGGAATGCTTCCCACTTTCCAGAAGCTTGTCGTCTATCCTGCTTGTTCCTTAAGCTTTTGATAGATACCCATGAAACACTGCAAGGCTGCAAACTCTTCACAGGAGTGAGAAACTACACCTCAGGGTACACTCAATTCTTGCCTTGATTTCTGCAATCAAAAACCTCCTGAACATGTCAAATGTATTTATTTATGGTTCAGACTGAGCAGTGGCCTGCAAATAGACCCTGACCACAGCACGTGCTCATCCTTTGAGCCACTATGGCACAGCCTAAGCACACCCAAACATCCAGGAACTACAAACTTTCGATTGCTGCTTTAGGGATGGGAACAGACTGGGGAACCTTATCAAGTACTGTTCTGTGTTGGACTGATACAAAAGGTGTTCAGCTTGTCAGCCTAACCACAAGCCTCTGCAACAATCTGAGGGTAACAACTGTTTCTAGAAATCTTTTGTACCCTGCTGCAAAACAGAGAAGCGTTCAATTGCTAACAGAGAAAGGGGAAACACCTATGATAGCTATTAGCACTGGTAATGCAAGAGACACTGTTAATTGAGTATTCCAAGCACAGGACAGAAAACACTGAGCTCTCCTCCTCCATTTCTTTTTAAACCTACTGAGCAAAGTAATAAATTCAGCTTCCAAGATGAACCAACAACTACTCCTAACTATTTGTTCAAGGACATCCCCAAACAGAAGTAGCTTAAATGCAACTAATTAAACAAAGATGTTTATGTTTTTCTGACTTGAAATGTAAGTGGGGAGCATTTCTGCAGACTGTTGGGTCATGCTTTGCATCTTTGCCTAAGTACAGCTGCATGGTTAGGCCTAATTTAGGAATAATTTTGAGATCTCCTTATCACCAAGACTTAAAATTTTAATAATAAATACGGGGCACAACCACCACCCTACTTCCCTACCTAGCATAGAGGAAAAAAGCATTCTTAAAAAAAGAAAATGTGTCATGTAATCACCCCCTGTCTGAAGGAGGTTTAGCCACACAGGGTTGTTATGAAGCTGAAGCTGTCAAACCACTCTGAGGTACAGCATTTACCCACTGCTCTATCACTGCTACAAGCACAACTGCATGCAAACCTCTTGCAGGGCAAGGGCTGCATGCTGCATTCTCCCATGGAGATGAAAACCTACTTACTGGGAAAAAAATGTGATAGAAGAACACTTCAATAAATCATCCAGAGCATCCACATTTTCAGCTTTAGCAAAGACAGCTTCTTCATTTCTTTTAAAATGACCTAGAGCTAGTTTTACATATATGTTTTCACCTACAAAATGACTGGCAGTATAAATCCACATAATCATGCATATTTTTAATTGTTTTTCTGAGGTCTTCATAGGCTTGCAATGAAATAAGTTCTTTAAAATGTTTAGGAAATCTTATCTTGATTCAAATAGGCAGCAGTAACATTTCAAAATGCTCAAGTACTTTTCAGGACTTCAAATATCTATAGAAAATGTTGCAAATTTCTTTTCAACATTTAAAGAGCTCCTCTGAGGAGTTAAACTCTGCCCAGAGATGGTGACAACAGCTGCTGGTAAATGGGAAGAAGCAGGTGATACTGAAGCCTTTCTCCAATTGCAACCCAATCACATGTCCTACTATCAGGGGAAGCATTCAGCTCCCAGCTCATATTCGTGTTGCAGGTCTAGATGTGACCAGAGTTTAAAACCTACAACAAATTCCAAGCATCAGAACTCTCTGCTTTTGCCCTTTTGGCTTCTTACTCAACAACAGCCATATGTGAAACCATGCAGGTACAGCGATCACAACATCCTTGTTTACCAAATACACCCAAAACCAAGTGTAGGGAAACTGCAGCTCTAGATAATCTTTAAAAACACAATTCACAATTCTGTCCACCCTGTTGGCAATCAATTTTTAAGTGGCTTCCAACTGATATATGCAACACCCCCAAAAAGAAAATGATTGCTCCCAAACACATACCCCCTATAGATTTAGTGGTATTTTAGTCTTCATTTATTTCTAGCCCTCCAAGTAGCACACTGTCGAAGATGAATCTAACTGAGGTTGTCCTCATTAAGTTGCCTCTTTTTCATCTATTTAAAACTGCTACTATGCTGACCCTGCAATCATTCCGTTTGGCTTCAGACAAAGCCCCTGCCTCAGTTCCTGCTGAGGAGGTGTGTTTCTGTGCTGCCTGGGCCTACAGCTATACGTCTTAATCAAGTCACTTTAGAGACTACCCCCAACTCCCAATTAAGTCCATTGCTATCCCCAACTGTTGAACTGCTTGCTGTGCTTTGCCAAACAGCTGCTGCAGTTCTGCACCTGGTGAAATTAAGTATGAGTTGACAAAATGTTTTGGGTTTCATCTGGATGAAAGTTAAGTCCAAAGTCATTATTATCAGCTAGGCATGCTGTTGGTAGCAAAAGATTTTAAAGATCTAGTCAACTGAATTTTCACACAGCTTCCTCTCACCTTGAAATCCCTTGAAAGGCTATCATATTTGCTGCTTTTCAGAATCTAAGGTAACAGCAGTACACTTTGGAAATAAAGTGATTAGAAAGATGAGATTATCACCAATTCATCATCTGCCACCAACTGCAAGTGGGGCTATGGAAAGAATACAAAGTTATCAAGAAATAGACCAAACTGGACTTGGTAGCCCCCCCCTTTTGTCTACACCTAAAAGGGCATTATGAAGTGATTGGTATTGGATTACTGATCATGCTGCCACTGCAGAGTCCCTGTTTGATCTCAGGAAGATTCTCATTTACACAGTTGTGAAGGATCAATTCTTCCTACTACAACATCCTGGCATTAATGTTGCCAAAAAGCAGGAATTGTTTGAAAGCTCTTAGAGCTCTCTTTTTTGTGCATGATCTTACCAGGGTTTTTGGCCAGGGTTGCTTGCCAAAAACTGCAGCTATGTATTGTTCTGTATATCCCTTTAGGTGGGGAAAGGTCAATAGCCAGTGTATAAACCAACTGCTGATTGGCAGCAGCACAAAGAACAGCAAGATACTAATTATCCTCAAAGAAGTAATTATTAGACCCTTGTTCAAGGATCCTTGCCATGTAATAATTTTTCAGAATAAACAGGCTCTCCAAAGAACCACCTTTTTCCTGTGAATCAGCCGAGAAAGAATCATGCTGGTTGTAGTGGAACATGTTCAGTGTACTTTAGAATCTTCCAAAGTCCTTTTGTCTCTATATCACCTTGGTGTAGGCTTCTCTAGCACAGAGTGGGCAAAGCTGCTCAGTTACCAACTGAGCATCCTGCTGGTGACAGATGAGAGCAGATGCCTGGATGCAGAGATCCTGTCAGCTGGGCAGGTGCTGGGGCCTTCTGGAGGCCTGCTGAGAGTAGACAGAACCCTCTAAGTGCTTTGGTGCCTTTCTGAAAAATTCCTTAGCAGTATCAGAAAAGTTCTCACTTCCCTAAAAAGCCTTTGCTCTATAGTGCTTTTAGTGAATTTTATGGGTGTCACGAAGTGTTAGGTCCATTTCCCGCACTTTTGTGCATACAGCTATTCGCAGGAGAATTGCAATGCTCACAGGGATGCCCAAGACCAGCCTGGAGCATTTTCTACCCCCAGCAAATTTATGACTGACCTGACTACTGGCTTTAGATCATTAGCCAGTTATATACCAGGGATAAGTAACAGGTTTTTTCCATTTTTTTAATTGCTGGGCTTCCCTTTCTGCCCTCCTTTGCATCATCAGGGATAGCCAAGGCAGGAGAAATGTTTGTAGTAGTGAGCAGAGCACGAGATGAAGTGAGACAGGTTTCCTGCTCAGAATCTTCCTCACTAATGTGTCTGGCCAGATGCAGCACCAAGAAAGAACCCTGGAGTTCTCTGGCCTTTTTCTGACGAATAGTTCAACAATCAAGATGATATGGGCATATCCCAGTGGATCCTCTGCCCCTCCATGTGCCATGGGCATTCATAGCACTTCAGCCTCTTTATTTCCTTGCTGCTTATGGCAATGCTCTTACCTGTTGAACAAATTGAATGCTTCAGCTGTTCTTCAGAACAACCAGAGACATGTAAGTCTACAGACAGCCAAAGTTGCACCTTCTGCCCATGAACTCTGGAAATGATGTCTAAGTCGAGTTGCCAGAGAACAACTGAAGCAGTCTCACATATGGGATGAGGATGTTGCACAGAAGGAATTCGTGTTGCACCCGCTCCCAGATAGAGCAAAAGTAACCCGAGAGCAGCTGTAAATATGCCAACATTTAAATTGCTTCATGTCATGCCCAGTGACAGTCAAACCTCCCTCTTATGCTATATGAGACCAGCAAGCAAATTTTGCCCATTTTCAACTATGTGATTAGGAATGTGAGTGTTAGTGGGACAGATAAACTGTGCTGGGCACTCAGAGAACTGATATGGAAATCATTTTTCTTTCATGGAAAGTAGCAGCATCTGTCCAGTCGAGCAAACCAAGCAATGATTCTGCGTTATGAAATACTCTTTTTATAACTATTGATGTTTCAGTTGGTAGTGCCACATGTCAATAGTGGGATTACTGCTCACATTTGAAGTACAGATTTCAGGACAGGATTCATCTAAGTTGACATTGTCTGATCAGCAGCATATTTTCTGCTCCTGTGAGCATATACATTAATTACACAGCTTCGCACTACAGAGTATTTGTGCTATTATAACAAAAATTTTAAGGTCTTGTATGTTTTCTGTGTCTCAATGCAAAATAAAAGCTTAGAACCAGACATGCTTTCTAGGACAATTAAAATTCTGTGTTGGGACTCTCTCCAGAATTAAGTCTTCAGGCCACAGTTATATGGGCTTCTAAGCCTGTCTGACCCCCTCTTTTCCAGCACAGTGCTTAACAGAGTGGGGGTAAATACTGTACTTTAGCATTTTGTCCAGTTCTTCCTCAGATTAATACTAAGCTCCAGAACAGAAACATTGCCAAGTCCAACATATTCTCTGCTCATGTACTAGTAGATCATTGCTGATTTCTCTCATTTCTCACTTTAAACTTTAGAGCCACTTCAGCAGCCTTCACACTCCTGATGTCTTTCTCCACAGCACCATTACATTCTTGGAATTATCAAAGAAAATTCATTACTTCTGATTCCATTAGTAAAAAATAAATGGCAGCTAATTATGGCTTTTAAGGCTTCAACTTTAAAGAAAACATAAAGTTTAATGATCTATTTTCAAAAGTCAATATATCTTCAACTACTGTACTTCAAACAAACAAAACACTGCATACCTACTTTGAGTGGTAAATAAATGATGATTCAGTTCCTGGGCATGAAATCCATACAGATAATTCCATTGCATAATTCTGATTATTACACATGATAACATGACACTGTTGAAGGATACTAGACTTTAATAGAAGCAAAATAATAAGATGATTCACTTACAAAGGAAGGTAATTATTTGAGAGCACTGTTTTACTAATAATCACCAAGTTCAGAGAACACCTGCACAGAACCATCTTTCACTTTGGAAAGGGGAGTGCAGTATTCTAAGCTGATACATTTGATTACAAAGCAGAGCATATAGAGCAAAACACCTATAGATAATCATCTATTGCTTCATTGAAAATTGAGTTTTATAATCTGCATTTGTATTAATTTAACTCATGACAGTATTTTTAATCCTATTTAGAAAGCAAAATGGGAAGTATTTAGAAACCTTCTCATTTTCTATTTTAGTAATTTTATCTGAACTACTAGCACTTGCTTGATAAGAATCATTTTTAACTCATAATTTAAACCTTATTACCATACACCCATCTTACAGAAAAGAAAGTGCTAAGCATTTTTCACATAGGCACATCATTCCTGATTATTTCAATTCCATTTTAAAGGATCTTTGACAGGGCTACTGAAAGGCTTATCAAAGAACAGGGAAACATTAAGATATTCTTCCCCCATATCCCTTTCCAGAGCATGAAATATGAGGGACAGTTCTAACAGAATCAAGGCTAATTTAAGAGCTGTTAATCTTTACTTTAAGGCTGCTGTAAGCTGGGGAGGTTACCTTTAGCACAGGGCAGCTGTTCTCCAGCACACTTCTCTAGTCAGGTTCTAAGATATACACCCCTGTTCCTAAAATACAAACTTCACTCCAAAGCCCATGTATTGCAAGCAGGTACTCTACAAGCTACAATTAGCAGAGACACTTGAATTTCAGTACTGGATTGTTTGGGTTTTTAAGTGTCCAATAATTCAACAATGCTTTTAATGATTCTTATTCACTTTTAGCTAAAGGACAAAACATTTGCATTTTTTTTAACTGATTTCTGAAAGCCCTTAAAAAAGTCTTTACTGACTTTTTGGGGGGTCTGTGTCTACAAACCAGTGCTTTTGCTATTTTAAGAGTCTTTTATCTGCTCTCTAGCATGAAGTACTGAAATTGATCTGCATTTTCACTTCAAGTCCATCATCAGAGCTGTTATAATTTACATTTGCTCAACAAACTACTACAATTACACAATCCACAAGCAGTTGCATGATAACTGCAGGTAAGGCACAGCCTGCTGCACCCATCTGAGCTGTCCTGCTAAAACCCACGGGGCCCTCTCACACTTTTGGGATGAATAGGCTGGATGCAGTATGATGGGGCACTGTCCTTCTATGGACTCCATACAAAAGAGCCAGGGCTTCTGCAATACCTGCAACAGGTGAGGAGTTGTCAAGTAAAACCAAGAAGTGTATGAGCTGGGGTATGAGACAGTGAAAAATGAAAAACCTGCCAAAAAATGAAAACCTCAAGAAAATAGCTACTCACAGAAGTAGGAAGAAAAAAGAATATGGAAGACCAAAAAGGGTGTACAGGATCAAGGTATGTTAAGGTTCTCTCATTCACCAGAATTACAACAGCCAGAAGCACCTCTCCAATTCCCTGATCAAAGTGCCAGCCTGCCCACTGCTGAGGCCAAGGCAGATGAGGGGTGGAAAGGAGCCTCTGTGCACGTGACTAAATGGCTGCCATATGCTCAGTGAATGGATGGCACCAGTTTTTAACAAATTACAGATGAATGGAAGCTGGATCACTTCTAAAAGAACACTTCAAAAGGAGGCAAAAAAAACCTGAAGTTCAGAGATATTGATGAGATCTGCACAAAAATGCAGAGGGAGGAAGCTTCTGAAGCACTGCTGAAGATAGTTAATATGATACAAAATGAACAGAAATTGATATCAGGAGGAGAAGTACCAATCTGAAATAGATAAGGTATGGCAAACTACCTCAATGTGAAAAATTGAGAGGACTTACGCTATTGTTGCCCAGAAATCATCTTCATTTTTCTTCACTACCTTCTGCTCAATAATTTTGAAAAATCATAGAGGAGAGACATATGGTAAAAATCAAAGGATATTCTGATAGAAGCAATTACTTAGGGATTATATTTTCCTGTAGCATGTTTCTGAACAACATGAAACACTAGACAACTCCTTCTGAGCCTCAGTTTCGAGGGAATGAGAAAATAGTATTCCCTGTGACAGCCTCTTGCCTCTCCTCAGGATCTGTGCTGCATCTGCTGCACTCCCATTCAGCACAGAAGGGAAAGAGGGAGAAGTAGCAAGCAGGAGCTGGTGCTAAGAGAACCTGAAAGCTCTGACTCCAAGTCAGGGGCACTACAGGAGTGCTCAGGAATGCTCAGCAATGCCCAGCACAGAAGAGACACAAGCACCCAGTGCGGGCAGCTGCCTTCATAGCTGGGAACGTATGGGTGCCTGTGCTGGCTCTGCCAACGTCCCACAATATGCTGTAGATCCAAGAGCAAGAGTCACCAAACCCTGCTGGCAGGCCACTCTACTCAGTGAAAGTAACTGTACTTGATTCTGGAACTGGGAATTTTTCTCCAACACAAGGAAGGAAAAACTGAGGTGATTCGGGATCCTCAGTATCTCTGTGCATTTACACAGCCAAGGTCTTGGAGTCCCCTCTGAAAAGGAGAGAAGTTGGACAATGCCCTATCCTAGAGACTCCTAAGGATCTCTGAGGAGAATGTTAGGAGAAGGGAGGAGTAACCATTCCTGGGGACTCAGTGCCTCGCTTTCCTCAGGACTCCACACCACTTTGTTCAGAAGGCAGGATCAGCTGGCACCAGCCTCTGAGGGGGCCCAGGGACCCTCCCAGCCCACAGGAAGCTTTCAGATGTGCATTGACTGGGACAGGCAAAACACACCATTCCAAAGCTCTGGACATTTCACTTCTTTCTTCTCAATCTCATCTTCCTTGCTTCATCTGTATAAATGCTGGTCGTGCCATACAGCATTCAAAGCTACACAAAAGCATTTATTCCATGTTAGACTTTTCCACGCAGGGCTGGTACTCTGCAAGGAGCAATATGTGCAGTTTCATAAGGGGAAATAAGTGCATTATTTTCACCTTCACAGACTCTAGTCCTTCCTCTTTAGCTGTCTAGTGATCCCAAACTGAAAACATGCCAAGGCATTGCAATATAAATGCTTCATTGGTTTTGTCAACCATATAAGAAAACAAATGTATTCAGGCAATCATGTTTAAATTAAGCCTGCAAAACATTTAACAGTACTAAGAAGGAAAAAATACACTGAATTTTATATGATGAAATTGAAAGGAAAAATTTATAAAGCCTATTTAAGAAAAAACCCAAAAAGAGGGGGGAAAAAAAAACCAAGAGAAGACCCAGTTTCCCTGACACAAGGGAAATTCTCATATCTGCCCCCAAAAATCCATGCAGGATCAGTGGTCTGTATGAAAGAGGAGGCAGTTGGGTTCACATGCGGATTGCAGCCAGCATGGTAATCATGAACAGGCCTGCCCTTTTCCTAAGTGAAAAAGGGGCTGTCTTTGTCAGGAGAAAATCAGAATATGTTTCATACTGCTACACAAAAACCTACACCTTTAGAGATGCACCACCAATACTTTGTGAGCACTGATGATCACACAACCATATCACTACATATTGTCACAGATATTTCTCCTTCTTTAAAGGTTCAGATACTTGTTTTCACTACTTGCAGTGCCAACTGAAGTTATTTCCCACCCAGCCATTTAGGTGCTTCACACATTTGTTTTGCCATGAAAATAGGACAACTTAAGGAAGCGCCAGCTTGGCATTAGTTGGTCCTATCACTACTATGGTAGTTTCTTGGTAATTTTTTTATGTGCCATGATACTGAGTGGATACAATCATCCAAAACTGTGAAATAATGTTCTGCCACATTTTGTATGCTTGTTGCTGGGTATGTGACAGATTACTGATGCGATCCAAAATCTAGCAAAGACATAAAAACAAACTTAAAAGACACTGGTAGCATGAGTAGCAGAATGCCTGTATGCTTCTCACTCTGCTAAGTCAGGTGAAAAATCTCCCTAGAAATAGGCCTCATTATTCTCCCAACTCTGAAGATAAGGTAATCAATAGGCAAGGATTGGCAAAGGCAGCACGGTAAGAACTGCTGGAGTACAGAAGGTTCACAAGAGCAAGGATCAGGATACAGCAACACTGCAGTATCTTGGTGCTCACAGTGCTGTTATAAAAACCCAAGCCAAACACAACTAGGTCACATCTGAAAGCAGTATCTTGCCTTTTTAAAGGATATTATTCGTTTACTTCTGGGTTATTATTTTGCCCTTATCACTAGGACCAATCAATATTAGCATGAACATTGCTATTCCTTTGTGGCCATCCCGAGTTTTGCCGAAGGGGATTAGTTGAGCACTGTGCTGTGGTTTCCCCACTGGCATTAGGCAGGGCTGCAGGATGATTCCATACTGTGAGCACAGCACTCCTACACGTGCATGTCAGCTGCATCCCTCTGAGAGCTGCACTTGCAGCTGGGGCTTGCAGGGAAGTGATGCTCAAGATCGCTGCTCAAAAGGCACGTGCAGAAATGAGGGGCAGGACTGTCACTGCCTGATTCCATCAGGTCTCTCACTGAGTTACTGTTTCTCAACTGGAATTGCTGGGTTAGGGGAGTTTTCCTCCCTATCTACAAAACCAGCCCCATGCTCTCAGTGTCATGGTTTGTGTTCAGGTTCTGCAGACAGGAACAAAGGGCTCCCTGAATAACTGTGGTGCACCATCTTCCCCTCTCTAATTCCCATAACAAACACAGTGGTGTCTTGACAAAACCAAATTAAAAGAGGCAACACAGAGAATAGAAAAGCTTTCCATCACACCACTCTAGGAAATTTGGAAAGCATTAATTTTTTGAACAGTAAATACCAACCAATCCTTTCTCCTGGTTCCTGCATGGCTAAATATGGATTCTCATTTGCTGTCTCAGCATATTTTGTTCAAATGTAAGTATGATAAAATAGTTTGAGGACTAAGACTTAAGATCAGAAACTTAGCAATGGAGCTAATAATGTGTTTCATGAGGTGTCAGATGGCCTGTAATGGAACATTTGGAGTAGAATTCAAACAGATCTGAGGTTGTAAGAGTTATTCAACAGTGAGTTAATGAGAGCACTCCTTTATAAAATGAAGAACTGCAGAGTACTTTTATTGAACCATACCTTTTTTGAAAAGCATTTACTATGGAAACCAAGTTCTATGAAAAGATCCAGAATACGAGGGAAACCACAGGTATGGCATCTGAACCAGCTTTCTGACCACAGAACAAAGAATTTAAAAGCCTGGTGGTAGGGGGTGATTGGATAGGAAGATAAAAAATCTCTATTTAACAAAAGCAATGTTGAAGCTTGCAGTTTTTACTGATAAAGAGCAAGCTGTTGCACTCCTCCTGTATATGCATTTCCCTGGCTTGAGCATATTTCATTATAGATGGTTTTTAAAAAGACTGAGCCATTTAGAGTGGTTTTTTCACTCATCATAGGGAATTGTAAGCTTTCCTGGTCATTTGCCTAGCTGACCTCCCTACAGAAAAGTGCTGGCAACACTTACAGAAACTAAAAGAAATCAGCTCCACCAGGAATAGCTGGATGAGCCAGTGGAGGTGCAAAGCAGAAACTCTGCTGTGAAGTGGTACAGACCTGGTGCAGGCTCAGGAAATGATCACAAAGCAAGAGCCTTTCACCTCTGGGAGCCCCAAACTTACAGATTAAACTGCCATGTACTAATAATTAATAAAACCCATCAGAACATGGATAAATGGGCTCTCACTGAGTAAGCACCCTACTCGTCAGCTAACACCACCAGGTTTATACACCTGAAATGTGCTTTCATGTGCACACCTGGAAGGTGGTAATTTCCTCTGTTCTCTGTATCTGCAAAAATGGCTTCATGCAAAAGGCTTAATAGTTACAAGGTCACAAAGGTGCACTACTCATAAGTGCAGTGTCAAAATATGTGTTTTATGAAGGAGGAGGGAAAAAAAAGGCCACTTAAGAAAAACCATCTACTGGGTTTGTACATCAGATCTAGATGGAAAGCAAAAGAAAATCTATACTGCTTTGCAACTTCTTTTTAACCAGGTGAACTGAAAATGTGCTGAGCTACACATTTCAATATTATATGCCCACACCCTAAGGGTGCACAAGGGGTGGAGAGGAACAGGACTGCGTGTTCTTTTTTCAAATTGCACCTATTATCTAATATACTAGTAGAAACATTTCCCACAATAATGATATGCATACGCCTCAAAAGCTGTTTATTTGGCAAATTTGGTGTATACTTCACTAAAGCATTGCATGGCATATCACCTTGCTAGCTTATTGCAATGATTTAGGCAAAAAACCCAGAGCCATCTTCTGTCCACACTGTAAGCAAAGCAAAAGCAAGCATGGATTGTCGTTTTCTGCTAGATTTACGTAGCTTTAGAATCACAGACTGTTTACATGGATGACACAGACTGAAGTGTTTGTCTTGCATGGCAATACTCTTAAGTGAAGACAGCTGGATTCTATCTACCAGGAACATCAATCAATAGAGCTGCCAACTAAATTCAAATGAGGAAAGCAGTTATCATTGAAAAAAGTCAAAGAAGAGGCAGAACTGGATGCAACTAGATCACAGATTGTGTTTAAAAAGTTTAAAAAAATATCCAGAACTACTTGCAAATTGAATGAATTAGATGTGAAAGGAAAACAAAAATGTTGCACTTGGAGTTGCCAAAGAGAATAATCAGTAACATGAGCAATTCTTGTCCACCCTCACTAGGCTGGGAGGAAGCAAACTGTACCTTTTGGGTGCCGTGGTGCTCCTGGTGTTTCTGCAGCCCAGGCCTGCAAGCTTTCCATGGAGTGCAGAGAACACTTCCCCTTGCATATGATTTGCAGAAGACTTCATTGTGCACTCGGGAGCACTTATTTCAGGTGACATCCAAAATGCATCATCACAGCCCTACAGCTCTGGGTGTTCAGCTCTTCACCTGGACCTCCTGCAGGATGGCTGCTCAAACACCTCTGGCAAGTGGCACTGATAACGACGTGCTGCTTTCACTCCTCTAACAGAGAACTGCCCCACACACTTAGGGGCAAACTGTTTTGAAAAGAGCCATGCGGTGGGAGCAGTTAAAGAATTATGGAAACAAAATACTCCATTCAGCTTGCAGCTTAAGAAGGGAGTGAAACCGAAAATATATTTCAACACACAAAAAAGCTGGTAGGGACCTTCGTATATTTATCTGCTGTGGCTTCTCTTTGGGTCAGAAATGACCACAGTGCCAAATGCATAGCACATCAGTGATTACCCAGTCCTATTTATAATTCCTATGAGCCAAACAACTATGACAGAAGGCTCACCATAAACTCCCTCATTTTCCATTTATAAATAATATACAGTTTGCTGAAAGGATTCCACAAATAGTAGCACTGCACATCTGCAGTAACATAGGAAACTCAGCAAATGTGCATTATTGGCAAGTTTTTAAAATACCTTATAGGCAAGTTTGTGGTTTGTCTATGGCTGCATTTAGTGCAGCTTGCATGATCCAATCTGTGCATATTTACTGGGTGTAATGTTACTATATTTACATTACTAGTGTATCCAAATATATTTTGGGAGGGTAAAAAACTGAGGGAGTGGTGACTGAGTCAGGATCCCACATATTAGATTTCCATTTGGAATAGGTTTCCCAAGGCATCTAATTTCACTCGCAGCATTGTATGTCTGGGACTTCTCAACATCTAACTGATGGAAAATATTATGTCTGTGTTTTTATCCAATTCCTAAAAGGCATTCCCTTTATATGGTTATAAGTACTTTAGTTGGGTATGCCAGCAGACTTTTGGTACTGCCATACCAAAGAAAGCATGCTGGATTTTCCATAATGGGCATAAATTCCTGCAGCTGCTGGGCCTTGGCTTTTTAAACTATCAACAGTATGTGCAGCAACATACCCTAAAGCGTCAAAAAGTATTTGGAACATCAAGTATTTGAAATTAATTTCCTAAAGGTCTGTATGGATCAAAATAAATTCTTGAGTTAAGGCTGAGTCCTGCAGGAATGAGTGAAAAGAAAAACAAAATATCAGGAAATCTATTGCCAACTTTGACACGGTAAGAAGGAATGAGAAATATCTACAGAGAAGACTCATTTGTTAACAGAGTCCCTGGCTGGGGAGGTATGTCAGAAAGAAGCATTCTGCTAGGAGAAGTATTTTTAATTTAAGTTTACAAGGATCACATTTGCTCCTGATTTATCTCCATCCAAATTGCAGTAGGAATTACTTTGTCTCTGAACCATCAGACTGAAATCTGATTCTGCAGAAGTATGATCAGAAACCCAGGGATGGGCACCTGCTTCGTTATCATCTTCTTTCCAACTTAGACCAGCAGAATGGACCCAAGGGAGATAAATTACTATGCAGAACTAGAATACAGCTGGCATGCCTCTGCTCTACGAAATGAATCACTTTGTCTGGACCTGGATCACAAAGAGGATCACTGAGAAAAACTGTTGATGAATTTAAAGGAAGTGGAAAACCAATGTCAAGAGAAGATGTGACCAGAAAAAGAAATGGATAGATCCACAGCACCAGTTTCAATTGCAATTACCAAATCATCTCTTTGGAGTTTAGTTTGCTCCAGCTATTGGCAGGGCCAGCACACAGTTCAGAAGGAGCTGTGACATTTAGCCCCTTGGCAGGCCATTCAGCAGCTCAGTGATCCATCCAGACCTGCTGCTCTGATCAAGGCCCACCCACGCTACAGCAGATGAAAGAACACCCCAGCCAAGGTGTTCAACTGCTGTTCAACTCCAGAGAGGTAACAAACAGCTTACTCATAAACCACAGATCCAAAACCCAACCAACTTTTTGCATAAGTGGGAAATAAATTACATATGTGATTTCTGAAAACAAAGTTAGCAATTCTGGCTTTGTATTCACTTTGCTTCAGGAATGTACAATTCAAAAGCTGAGACTGTCAGAAGCTTGTGCTTAATGTTAAAATAATTATGATTCATAGACATTGCTTGCAAGCTAACAATTCAGACATGCTTATTTGTAAGCTAAGGATAGAATTGATCACATTAAGACAAGGGTTTAAGATCCTGCCATCACTACAAATAACTCCTATTAACTGAGTGTATAATGGCAGGACAGATTTTCCCTATTTTCAGTATTTATGGCATTGAAAGTGCTGAAGAATTACTGCTCGGGGAATGTCAGGATTTATTAACAAATCAAGAGTGCAAACAATCTGTATTCCAGGAAGAAAGAACTATATGAAACTGCCATCTACCACTTTCTGTACAATACAGACAAAATTCAATTAAACCCATGTAAACAAAGTTTAAGACACAAGAACAAAACCAATGATGCTTTTGCACAAAAAGAACAGCTCCTTTGGGAAAAGATGAAATCAATATACTTAACCTTTACATTCCAGAGGACTGCCAAATCATCTCACTTTGGCAAGGATTCTCATGTAAACAATCACCAATTAAATTAAAAATCTGGGAGAAAAATCTAGTTACATTCCTTCTGGGAATGACTTGTGGATATAAATCAAACACCAGTGGAGGATAAGAACACAGTAACAATTCCTATAAATCCAAGGCTTATAGCCTCCAACCATCTAAGTCCATGCAGACCCTAAAAGCCACTCTCCTGTAGGAATATTCAAGCAAGCTCCAAACATGCTTATACATGGAATACAAATAGCACCTCTAGCTCACTTATCAGCAAGGTTTCAGCTGGAACATGAAGAAAACAGTCAAAGATGCTGTGACACACTGAGTTGGAGAAGCCTGGACAATACACTCCACAGGAGACCAGGCTTACTGTAAGGAGGCCTTTAATAGCTGATTATTACTGTGGACTGCACTTTGATTTTCACCAAGTAGTTCTATGCCCTGCAAAATTCAATCTGGCAGTGCTGACTGCTGGTGGAAATTTGTTGGAGATGAAACAAAGGTTCTAAAGTTTATCTTAAAATGTATCAGCAGAGGGCATAGGAAGGAAAGGGGGTTAGAGTTCAAAAGCAGGAGAGAGTTTTCCCCATTCAGGGAGTTCTTGAGTAACAGGTCTTGATTTGGCTCCCTATCTTCATGGGACAAGGCCTGAGAGATCATAAATCAGGAGAGCACCAGGAAAGATGCATGCTTTTCCTAGATCCTTAGAGAGATAAAGTTAACTCCTATTCCAAAGGATGCTATGCAAGAAAAAAGGCTTCTAGCTGGGGATGAACAGGGCCATGAGCACTGTGGAGTGCAGCCTTTGACAGGTTCACTGTTTTGAGGGTGTGGGTGTGACACGGTTTCTCCACATTTCCCTGGACTATTACAGAAGAGATAACACTTGCATTCAGTTTTTGCCCTTCAAACATGCTCTGAATGGAACATACAGAGTGTTTCCTCATCAGCCCATCACACATGTGGTGAGCTCTTGGCACACACGACCAGCCTGTTTGCTCAAGAAAAACATACACACACCTATGCAAATACAGCCCATGGCAGGTTTCCTCAATTATCATGTCTCAGTCTCTCCTTGCAAACCCTCAAGAAATCCTCATTTATTCTGGCACTTTTGCTTTGATACCTCTATTTTGCAGCGAGTGGACATGAGACAACTGGAATTAGATATGCCCTTGCCCAAGTCAGAGGAAAGTTTATGGCCAACTATGTTCTCATTACCTTTCTGGCAGAGATTCTGGAACTATTGCTGGCCTGTACGTGCCTGTATTAGCAAATGGTGTGCATAATGTTCCTACCACATATCTAGCTGGAAGCTGTTCTGGCTATGGCTTCTGCCATTTTGAGCATTAAACATGCCTTTGACAGGTTTAGGTGAAATTTTAAAAACAGTCTCAGGAAGACACACTCAAATAAATTCTACCTCAACTAATTTTGGTTCCAGTTCAAACAGGACATAATAAAAAGTCAAGTCACATTTGGAATATCAAAAACCACATTACTAAACTAAATTTTGCTATTTCTAAGCAATTAATACTTTGGTTAACAAGTCAGAGACCTTCAGACCCCATTTCCTGTCTGTGTGTGTCAGGTTAACAAAACCCAGAGCAGAAAGGATGAATTGCCTGGCTCTGTGTTCATCTTCAATATTCCTGTCACTGAGTCATTTACCTCTGCTGCTGACTTCACAGAACACCGGGCCCACCCTGAGCTAGTGCTGGCCTAAAACCACAGATGCACTGCAACTGAAACCATGGTTCTGGAGAGGCTGTCAGGCACAGGAAATACTTATCTGTATCATACATTGGTCCTCTTCAGCTGGACAGCAGTGCTACCTTCCTCTGTGTGGGTATGGGCCATTAAACTCCATTGGGAGAGATCCACATTCCTGAGATACACAGTAAAACCTGGCTACAAAGTGCAGCTGTGCAGCACAGATGGCAAGACCTGCAGGACAGTTGCTGTTTCTCCCAGTACTAACATGATAAATCCATGCATCAAGAATCAATCCTGTCTTCTCCTCCAAGAGTAAGATTTGGTACAGTTTTGTTAAGGAAGAAAGGGACAAGTCTTGCAGAGAGATAATAAAACCAGGCAGTGCAAAGCAGTGATTATTCTGCCTGCAGAATTAGCCTCTTTTGGGAAGGTGCAGGATAGCACATAAGAAAGTAAATATATTTACGATGGGTGTGAGAGAGAGTGAGGATCCTCTTCTGCCTGAATCTCTGCTGAGGAAACCTTTCTTCCCTTTGTAACCACCTTCCTCTTGTCACTTAACAAGTAGAAAGACTGACTGAGGAAGAGCAGTAACAATGCAGGAGCTATCTGAAGAGGAGGCAAGGGTGGTATTTAGACAAACCACAAGTTCTCACGTTCATTATCTTCTCACCAAATGAAGTCTTCTTACCCATCTGTGCATTGTTCTCATCCAGTTGCCCTACTTCTGTTCATTATGTAGCATTCATTAACTGGTCCTAGGGATAGCAATTGAGAATGAGTAATTATCTCCCTAGCACAAAGAATAAGGGTCAGACTCTTAAAGGTGACTGCTGGAGGTTTAAAAAAAATAGAAATGAAAAAACAATCAGGCCTATTTTGTCACTTGGTGGTACATAAAGACAGCCTGGATTTAAAGGAAGAGATAGATTTTATTTTTAGTCTAAAAAGTTTTGCATTACCAAAGCAGATTTTGATGAGACACTCGCAGATTTCAGAGGCTCTATACTGTCAGTTCTCCTTTCCACCCACATATCTACGGCCACTCTGGGTGCCCTTCATTCAGGTCAACTCAGGTATCAGTGGTAAATCAGTTTCCACATCTGTCTCAGTAAAACCTTAGCACATGCTCTCACACCTCCAGGTACTGTGATTTACAGCAGCAGCAGCACAGCTGTGGCAGCAGAGCTCACCAGCGACGGAAGGGCAGAGCCAAGGCCGCTGAAGGATTATTCATCTGGAACACAGCAAGCTCGTGCTGTTGTAAGGTGGCTGCTGTTGTTACCTATGCTAGCTGTTCTTTACTGTAACACAAACTTTCCTGGCTAAAAACACTGCTATTGTTATACTTTGTTTTAGTGTTCCTCGAGTAATCTCCCCACTAGTAATTACAGAATGCAGTGGTGAATCACAATGGTCCACTGTAGCCTACAACATCACAACATCACTCCTTTGCAGCAGTGAATATTTCAGATACTTGACTTTTTCCTTCATCACAAACCATAGTCTTACCTTCTCTCCAGACTCCTTCCGAAATACCAAAGTATGCTTCTTTTGGCAGTGGTAGGGCCTGGCCTTCTGCACGGAAAATATTTTTCCTAATAATAAATTTAACTATGTTCTTCTATATAAACAATAATGTAAAAGGCTTTCTATTGAGGAAGGAAGGGAAGAGAGGCTTTCCAAAGTAATTTTTTATGTTTTTATGTCTCATGAAGCAGCTATTACTAAGGACAAGCCTGGATTTCATGACAGAAGGATGGACAGAGGGGAAAGGATCACATTTATGAAGTATCTGATTAAGTTGTGTAGTAAAGGGAAGAGAAACAAATTTGCAAAGCATGAGCAATACAGTAGAAAAACATTTTTCTGACTGGAAATTGTTAGCATTAACACAAAAAGAATGTTAAGCAGCATCACGAATCAACATAACTTGTTCCCTCCTAAAGCAGTCTGATTTAAAGCTCTATCTAATAGTAGTACATTTCTTACAGCCTGGATATCTACAAAACAAAAAGTTGCTAATAGAAAGTAAAGCAGTTAAACTGAAGTGTCAGCAGGGGCTACTTCATCCCACAGAAATTTCAATTAGCTGACAGTGCCAAAAGTTTCCCTATTTGCAGATGTTGCCAGCAGCTAAAAAGAAAAATAAGAAGCATACTTGGGAAACAAGCAGGACCCAGTGGGTCTGTGAGACAATTGGAAAGCTGTCTCTGAGGGGAGAAATACCCGGCATAAAGGACTCTCACAGGACAGGAGAACACACAGCTGAAACTGGGGTTACTGGGAGCACGAAGCAGCACCAGACCAGGAGTTTGAAGCGCTGCCTCGGCCTGTCGCCGGAGGAAAAGCTCCCGTGGCCCTCGGACAGATGCGCTGAGCAGCAGCCGCGCGTCTGCTCCGCGGGCGGGGGACAGAGCTCCCCTCAGAGCAGCAGCACAGCTGAACACAGCCCGCGCCGCTGCTGGGAGCGCCGCTGCTGGGGCACCTCCAAAACCCGCCCCCAAACTGCAACAGGAAAAACCCAAAGCTCTCCAAATTGCTGACCAGCGCTAATCAGGCCGATTCTGCCGAAAGGGTGTGGGGCACATTCACACAACATCACAGCTGGGAGCAGGGAAAGGATTTGCATCCCTTCCGTTTCTGTGTCTTGGTTCTCCTTCTAGGGATGAGAGTGCTTGTCTGCCTTGCTCAGATTCTGAGCTACCAAAAGCTGTGCAGTGCTTGCCTCTGGCAGTAATGAGGGCAACCCTCGATATGACTATGCAGATGGACAAATTCTGCTCAAAATTTGGCAGCTGTCATTTTGCACACAGCCTGTGCAACCAACACACTCCCAAAGGACAGACTGGTTCTTACAGACAGGTATGACCCCCTTGAGACACTGATTCCTGAACATTTATTTTCCTTCCTACTTGGCAAAGCTCATCATCAGTTAGCTTAGCTTAGCTACAAATAAGAGCAGCCAAGCTTATGCCAAGACTCATCAAGTTGCTACAAAATACCTTTTCATTTATACTTAATTTGACTAGTTTTCTTTTTTTCCCCCTGGTAGTCACTATTGAATCCTATAAATTTAATCCTTGAAACTGTTAATGTGAAGTATAAGAAAGAAAGTAAATTTAAACACGAATTGGATCCTATATGAACCTCTTCTCAGTAAGTTCTCAACTAAGCTATGGTTCCTATATTGGGAGGCACCAAATCAGTCCTGAAATGGGCCAAACTCCATGTGCTGATCAGGAATGAAATAAAATATTAATGAAAGTTTCAGAGCACTGTGTAAAGTCTTGGCAACAACCTTTAATTATTAAAGCCCCAGAGATTCACTCTATGTCTTGAGTATTTTTCCATTTGCCTAAAATGGCAATTTTTATTTTTAAAAATTTTTTTTTAAGATTGAATTTGAAAAGTACAATATTGGAATCAGCAATTATCCAATAAAGACCTGAAAAGCACACAAGGCAGTCCCAGGCTCTTGCTTTTCTGTAATGCCACTGCTTTTCACCCCTATACTGCGAGTGGAGCATTTTTCTAGAAATCCTTTTGCTGATGGATGGAAAACAATTCCATATGTGTGCCAGTACAGATAAGTAATTATGAGAAGCAGACACACTAATCCTCCTCCTCAAAGCAAAACCAGGTTTTATGTAGCATGGGTTTCATCACAGTGTTTTTCAGGGGGAAAAAATAATTCTGTCTAGGCTCCCTGTGGAAATGACACTTGTTTCCAAGCAGAACTACAGATTTGCACTGTCATCCAGAAAGACTTCCAGAGATCTGAGCTGACAAATCCAAGCTCAGAGGAGTGGTTCATAATACTTATTAGTAAGCAAACCAGACTGTGTTTAGGCAGCAAAGCCGAGATTCCTTTCCCCAGAAATAACTACATTTGCAGCAGCTAATTGTTAATGTCAATCCAGTGCTTTTGGAATCCCTAATCCTCTACAGCCAAAACTACCCCCCTGCCTAAGTGTGACTCAGCCTGCTAGCTGGGGACCAGGGCAAGGCACAGGACTGGGGCCTAGGAAAACATTACAAAAAAGAGTCCTGACAGTAAAAGTAACATAAATATTCCCTTCACGGGAACTTGACTATGTGTCAATACCAAAGCACAGATTGAAACTGATTTGCAATCACTGGCAGAGTCCTACACCGGAATTTTTTTGTGGCTGACATTTTTAATTAAAACCTTTGTAGTTATAAGATTTTGCAATGTGCTGTTTACCTAAATGCCTTAAACTTTATTTACCACCTCCCCCTTCAACTGCCAAATTATACTGAAATGCAAAGGAATTAGGATTTGTTTTTTTCGCTGAGGATTACATGGTAGCTGGCTAAGAGAGATTCACAAACACTGCACAAAGGAGTTAGAAAGCTCTAGAATGCAATGGTTAAAATTCTCTAAGATGAAAAATGTTACTACTTCTGGTGCACTTGAGTCAGGAAGGATGGGCTGTCTGTACAGGGGACAACAGGAGTACTCCCTGGCTTACAGCCAGCTCATAATTCACAGAGACATTATCAGCCAAAGTTAATTTTTTTTTGAATTATCATCTGCCAGAGCTTGAGAGTTTGTGGCTAATTGTTCCATTCTTGACTACAGAATGAATTAGAGAACAATGTGCAGTTCTAAGCCAGGGAGGGAAAACATACAGCAAACCCCTGAGCACATAATGAATAGTTCAGATGAGTTGGGTTTGCTCCTCTGTTCATAAAGATGTGGTGAAAATCCACTGCTCCAAGGAACAGCATGCACATGTGATAGATGTTAAATCCTACACCGTGTGCTCACAGGCTACTGGACTCATGTTGGACTTCTTGGTTTATGGAATAATGGGTTTAAGCAAGGAGGAAATGAGAACAGGATTACATTAAAAGGTTAACTCAGATTTAAGAAATAACTGACTGAGGCAGCAGGTGTCCAAGGAATGATGAATGGGCAGCAACATAAAACAGACACCTTTCATTATAGGTAGATGAAAAATACTCTTTAAAAGGATATTACAGAGCAGTTCTTGTGGCTATTTCTCTATGCTGGCAACGTAAATTAAAGGTCTCTCAGTACCAGCTTGTGTTAAGTGAAGGACTGAAAAGCAAAATTCTCAGGTGCACCAACTGCCATTGTTTGTGCCTTCCCAGCCAAATCATCACACTTCCAGTGTAAGGCTTTTTAAAATTTTTAAATTCTTTAAAATGTATTCTTTTCAAACAAAAAAGAAATGTAACATTAAAAATGAAAATGTAAAGAAAGAAAAACACATTAACACGTAAGCCATAATACAGTCATTGTCCATGACTCCTCTCATTCACCTCAATAACAGTATGTCTGCAAAAGAGCAGAGAGAAAGAAGATGAAAAATACATAAATATATTGGAATTCTGAGGGGGAAAAAAAAAAAAAAAAAAGAGGTATTTTCTGCTTGGGCTTCCTGTTTCCATTGAAAATGAAGAAGGAAAAGGACACACTTTTCACTGCCAACAAATAGAACTAAGAATGTAATGACCAAAAAGGGCAGCACTGTTTAGATTAAACTTTCAAAAGGAACACCAAAGGTATGATGACCTAAACATAAATAAATACTCCCTAATACTATTAAATGCTTTTGGGGTGAAGAAACAAAGTTGACTGACATCAGAGAATGAACCAGTGCTGACGCAGAACAGAAACAGTGACTCAGAGGAAAACATGTCATCCCAGAATGTGAGGAGATTCTGCAGCCCCATTCCTATGCAACACTATAAAAAAGGATGCTAGGAACACGTGTGCTCAGCTCAGCAGAGGCATGCAAATGGATGGAGGCACCAGAGGCTGCTGAGCAGTTCAATGGGTCCAAAAGTCCGTGTGAGGAACTACTGACACACTTACACAGAGCCTGGCAGCAAATGACAATCCATATATTCAAATATGAAAGAAAATGTGAACTTGTAGGAGCTAATTACTGCAGTCTTTTTTACAAGTTACTCAGCCAAGCAACACATTGTCAGCACTGTACAAATCACACCAAGTTAGTATTTACTAGGGCTAATTTTGAGTGAGTAAGCCAAGGCAGCAAAAGCTTTACTGCAGTACATTACACTGCCAAAAAAAAAGTCTGAATCAGAGGCTCTGTGTGCATAGATAATGACGAGAAAAAGGTCACACGTGTACACCTGCAAAAGAATTGGGTTCTGTGAGGAAAGCCTTTCTTTATGGTGCACCTCCTTGTTTTCTTCTTTTCTCTGTGTACCTCCACTGCTTTGAGCACTGGAAGCAATAAATTCCAAAATAAGCAATATAGCTTTTGGGCCTGAATCCATACAAGAACAATAGAGAAGAGCATTAAAAGCTGCATTTCACTGATCATTTTTATGATGTGCAGGGGACACAAAACAGCCTTTCTCCCTTTCACCCCACTAAATGTTTTCTCCGTATGTGGTAATTTATATAATAATAATAACAATAATAATACTACTACTGATATTGAATTCCAGCACATCTTAAATAGTGGAATGAACTTCAGGTTCTTATACCGGATATGCTACACCACAGAAATAGGAATAAAAAACCAGAAGATCAATCTGACTTGCCTTTACAAACTGAAGAACAATATAAAGAACGTTCTCCAACCACCAGTTAATTCTGAACAGAGGTATTGCTAAAAGTATAATATGATTAGCCTTCAGCAGTCATTTTACAGTGTAAGGAATAAACACCTCATCCTTTCCCAAAGCTCTTCACTTGACAATGCATCTGTGCACACAGGTGGCCTGTGGAGCAGCAGAGGAGTCCTCTGCTCCCACGATGTGACTGAGCTGGGCAGCAGCCATGGGGACCATTCCCAGAGAACATAAAGGCTGGAGGCAAAGGACACTTGCCAGAGGTAGCTGAGCAGAGCTGGTACAGGAAACACCACTTGGGCTAGGAGGTTTTCCATCCCACACACAAACTGCCCTTGCCCCTTTTGAGCGTGTGTCTCCCAGAGCGTTCCCGTCCGGATCAGGAGGGTGCTTTGCAGCAGCTGTGTCCCCATCACTTGCCTTGCTTTGCTTTGCATCAGTGGCCCAAGGGCACGTGAACAGGGTCCCTTTCTGAGGAAACTGGACTGACAGATGCCCTCCCAGACAATAGGGAATGCACTGCAAGAGGCTTCCTGCCACCACGCCCGATGTACTCCAAAGTCAACAAACAGACCAGCCCCGAACAGTGTGGATGTCAGATCCTCTGGGGCAAGTGCAGTGCACTGTTAGATCCATTCTCCTTCAACTGCATGACTTGGCAAAGCAGACACGGCTTCAGGGTTCTGGAGTCTTCACACTTTATTCCAAGTTCAGATAGGAGTAAGTTGTAAACATTAGAGAGAAGTTTGCACAGAGTGTATCAACATTAGTAAAAACAGATATTGATACATCCCCAGTAAATCTCCCTCTGGCTCATGGGTGAGGCTAAGGAATCATAATTTCCTTTAGTAACACTGTTAGCATAAGAGATGAAACAGAGAGAACAGCTATTCTGGGGAAAAATCAGAAAATTATTCTGCTACTATATGGAGAAAAAAACCACAGTAAAAATACAGAGTCTAGGCAGTACAAAGCTTATGACATCATGGCTCAGCACCATTCAAACAGTTTAATCCTTCCTTTAAAATTAAATGACAGCTTCATACCAACACACCTGATATATTCTGATAGACAGTACAAGATCTATGACACTTACACACATAGGTCAACATTCAAAAAAAAAAAATACTGGCAAATGCAGCAGAATATAGCCAGGCTCACGAATCCACTGTGCCCGTCAGCAAGGTGAAATGAAAAATGGCTCTTACGCAAATCTCTGTAAACATTCACTGCCTCCTTCAGATAACCAAACACCCATTTCAGTCAAGGAAATTGGAAAGTGATAAATTCCCTGTGTGCTTTGTGTTGGTGTGTAACAACAGAAAGCCAGCACGTGCCCCAGGGGCTGGGATTTCACGAGCCATTGAGCTTGTCACCAGGTGGATGTCTGTCATGAGCCAGGGGCAGAGCTGCTGGGACACACGCAAGGACAGCTCGGAGCCAGGCCGGGGAGCGATGCCCATGGCAGGGCAGGTTCTGCCAGCTGGGCTGCAGAGGGAAGAACCATCACCTCAGATCTCAGCCAGACCCCAGCCACCAAGGGCTGGCCCAGAACGGGGCCTTCTCACAGCTCCCGCGGAGACGCCACACAGGAGCACGTGTGGTCCCCAGAGAGGGTTTCAAAGATGAACACCTGTTAGACAAACCCTGAGTAAGGAACTTCGAGCATCTTTACTACTTTAAAGTCAATTTCCAACAATGAGAAATTGTCTTCGGTTTTGGTGCATGGAACAGAGTCAAAAGAATATTGAAAGACGTTTCCTGCGTGATGTGAAAAACTGGATTTAAATCCCATCCATTAGAGTGCAAAACAAACCATTTAGCTAATTCCACTGTGAAATTTAAAATTCATGGTAAAGAAATATATTAAAGGCTTTTTCACAATCACAAGAAGATGAAATATAGTTGAAACATGCATGTAAAATGTGTACATTTTCCCTATAGAGATAATAAATACTCTAAATAGCTATTTTCTTCCTAATTATTTGCATAATGTGATAAGATAATGTATGCAACTAAACTCATAAATTAATCCTGGAGATTTTTGCATGTGAGCTATTTCTGAGTAGAGTCATATTGAATTCAACCATAAAATCAACACCAGTTTATTCTATAAAATATAGCACAGCATGATAAATGCAAAATTATTTTTACTGCCTATTAATCCACACATATTGGAAATGTCAAGCTTAGTGGGGCACTAGTGCTGTGGGTATTGTTTGAAGTGTAAGGATGATGGGGGCTGGAGAGTTAAAAGAGATTTTCTTGTACCAGTATTTTCCATCTTAGCGAAGATAAAATTCTCTCTACTGTGACCTGTGCATTTTGTTCCAGATGCATCAAATGCTTCCTTCATCTTTTATTTAACAGCCTGATGCCCACCTCACCTGCCAGTAGAGCAGTGACAGACTGGGATGTGAGTGCAGTGTCCATAAAACAGGGTCAGTTCCTGATCAACCACGGCTCATCCAACCGCCCTTCCTCACTGACACAGGACTGGGCCATAAACTCACCCAGGAGGCTCCTCTCTCTTCCAGGAGCCAGTTCTGATTTCAAAGGAATTTTTCAGCCTATTACAATGTGACCCTCAGTCATAATTGCAAAATGGGTAAGTAGTGCTCAAGCGCTCGCTACACAGCCCTAAGGATCCACCAGCTCCAGAGGCAGAGGGTATGCACAGCCATGAGTGCAGCTCCTCCCAGCTTCACTGCTTTTTACAGCAATTTCTGCAATGCATGAGCTGAGTGACAAAGTTAAATGTGCAAAGACACTTCAAGCTCCACCAGCAACCCTGATATTTATAGTCAGCCCTTAGTAAGCACAAATGACTCTGACTTCAACATTGACGCCACCTCTTTATCAGCTTAAATATTTGCAGATACTCAGACTAGAGAGTTTCTATTAACTTAATACAAACCTCAAACAAATGAGCCTAAATTACCACCACCTGCTCATTGACAAGAGCCTAATTCCTCCTCCCCCACGTGTGAGACTTCAGACCTCTTAATGTCTGAACATTGACAATGTGACAGTTTTAAACTTACATCATAGAACACTGACACAGTGAATGTGCCAATTTCAAGATGACTGTCAGGGAAACATAAACTGTTTGACATTTAATAAGCTTGTGTTTTCATAGAAATACAATGTGTTCTAGATGGTTTGTTTCCATGAAAACACATGGTTAGAAACGAAATGAAGAATAGTTTTCTCAGCACTAAGCACCAAAAATTAAATTAAAAAAAAATCTGACAAAAATGCACTAAAAATCAAGTAGCTTAGTTTTGGCATTCATATTAAATAACCAATGAAGTGTTAAATAGAACAGCTCATGGAATTATTGTTACTTCTTTTAAAATGAAGAACAAAGATACTTTTTTGAAATTCATTTTAAAGTACCAGGAGTGCTGCATTTGACCACTCAAAGTAAATAGAACTAACACACTCAGAGGGCAGTTTGGTTGAACTCTATTACCCTAACTTTACTGGCAAATAGTCTGATAAGATCCTGGTTTCTTTCCTTATCAAAATTAATACTTTTATGATCGAATGAAAAACAACTAAATACAGTATGCTGTACCACTGTGGGAATAAAGGAGAAGCTACAGCACTCGACAGTGAACAAAGTGGCTCTGAAGTGGCTCTTCTGGCTCTAAAGCCAAGGGCAGCTTTTCTACTGACTCCACAAGATACACAACTTCTCCATTTTTTAAATGTCACTGCACCTGTCTTTGATCATGTCTTTGAGGGGAAAAGTTTTGTGAGGAAAATGAAGAGTGCAACAATTAAAGAAGTGAAGGTTTCTAGTAAAAAGAAAAGGGCTGTTTTTATGAATATGATCAGAGCATAGACAGAGCCAGATTTCAGTTGGCAGCTGCTGTTGCACGGAGATTCTTGGACTATCCTAGAAATGCTCTTTTGAAAGAGGCTAAGAACTCGTACTCTAATTTTATAATCTGGGCATGCTTATCTCGATGCATAGAAGTAGAGGTGTGATGTGTTACAATCTCACTGGAAGCAAACAGAAATTTCAGAGATTGAATGGATCAAATATGAAAACTGTCGTCATGCAGCTCCTGTGGTTCTTCCTTTCAACACAGTTTGACCCCCCACTTCAGCTGAAGCTTCTGTTTCTGTTTCTAGCTCCTGAATAGACCTTTTGGTTGACAAAATAAGCACTACCAAGTCTGATTTGGAGAGAAGCATCATGGGGCATCCTATGCCAGTGCCATGAAGTCATTTGGAACATGCAAGCCAAATCTGACACAACAGAAAAAATAGGATTTACTGGACAACCTATACCCACAACAGATATGCAGAGTCCTTTTGGCTTATGCAGAACATACAGTAAAAGATCCATCACACTGAAATGCTCAGCTTTGTGATTTCAGGATCTTGAGAAAAGGAAATAAGCAGTTACATGTAAACCTTCCCAGTGTGTGCTTACCAGAACACACCACCACTTGCTAGGCTGGACCCCAAGTTCAACTGCTGATTTAATCCAGGGTGAGGAAAGCAGTTTATTTATAAAGCAGGGGCTGGGGTCCCACCTGAAATGCTGTCATAGAACCTCCCCTCCAATACCAGTGAAAAGCAGCAAATGAACCCACAGTAAAGGGAATTTCTTTTGCAAACTGGGGTTGCCAGGTATTAGTGATGCCTTGTGAAGGCTGACCTAGAACAGAGACTAGACAGAGTTAAAGAATAAGATAGGTATTTATTAAAAGGCCTCAGTGGATACACCTTAGGCAGTGCAAGAGCCCAGCCAGGGCTACACCCAGGATGAACCCAAAATGGTCACAAAATGGACAACTGGTCATGAGGTCTCTCACTTTGATAAGTTCTGGTCCATTAGCATATTGGAGTTAATTGTCCAATTATAGCTTTAGATTATGAAACCCCATCCTTCTTGTTTTTCTCTTTTCAGTCCACCATTTTTTCATGCTCTTGGGCCTGAAATTTGGGTTGGTTGTCCTTGGTCCCAGCTAGAGAAGGAGTTGTTTTGTCTAGCTACACTGTGAAGAGAGCTAACTATCCCCTAATATGAAGCTCAGAACTACACACTAAAGCAGTACAGAATCTGAAAAATATAAAAGCTAAAACCAGAGGCATCATTAGTCTCACAAAGAATAATAATAACAACTTCCCAAATTACTTGTTCTCAAGCTGAGGTTCTCTGTCTCTCCTTTCAAAGGTTCCCTGTTAGAACAGGGATTTTTTGGTGTCAACATTGCTGGCTTCTCAAAGACAAAATGTTCCAGAGAAATTTACATTACTGCTTCTAAAGACAGGATTTCGTGCTAAAATGTACTCTCAAAACAGCTGACAGTGAGGTGGTGAAGTCCTGTTGACAGGACGTGGAAACTTAAGGTTGAAGTACCTGAACTGCCTCATTTCTAGGTCAGCTCTTAAAGTCATGCCACCACCATCCCACATGAAGGACAACTCACCCTGCTCTGAGTTAACAAGGGCTTTTCTTACCTCCCTTCTGAAAACTGCAGGAAGAAAATGAGACTTTCAGTGAAATATTTTTTGAATTATCTAAAGCTCTGTTTAACAGGAAAATTATTTTTCAGCCAACCTTTAGTACCCTTATGTCCTGAAACAGCATGTAAAATTGTCTTTTTGAATGACCTCTCTACTTCTCCCTTTACTTCAAGGACCATAACTCTGGACTAAGACACGAATGTAGGCAGGGAAAAGGAAAAAAGGGTCAGAGTGAAAGAAATGTGAAGACTTTAAACAGGAAATTTGCCTTATCTGTAGAAGTTGCCTTTACAGCCAGCAAGTATCACATCTCCATATCAGTTAAGTAACATAACAAAGATAACGAAACAGTTCTTCAGACAAACACTGGTGAGAAGGATGGTTATCAACTGATGGCTTTATCTAAGAGGAAATCACTAAATGCCTTTGGTCATGTAGTGGCTTTCTGAAACCAGAGGTTTCCCTACCTCTGTTGCACAGAGATTAAATAAAGGCTTGTTTGAATTTCAAGAAAACTGCAAGAACACCACCACTCTTGTGAACTGGCTTTTGAAGTTGGTGGTAAACACCTCAAAAAAAGAAAAAAAAAGAGAGAGAGAGAGGAAATTGCTTTGCTTTGAGGGCGTGCCTAGTCTGTTGTACAGCAAGTGACAGTGCTGCACCTCACAACTGATAGTTTGTGCTCACTTTAAACAAAAACCTCTCATACACACAGAGGAAGCTAAGCCAGATAAGAAAAATGCCTCACAAGTCTTAGTTTTTTCCAGCCAAGTCATCATCCTCTTGATGGTTCAAGGCTTCCTATTTAATTAACTTCTTACATTTTTTACAATAACTCGTTGAAGGTTCAGTTCTAGTTCAATTTGAGAATCTAACCATTAATGGCAGTAAGGTTAAGAAAGGAAACTTCCCAAAGTCCCAGATGCAATCCCTTAAAACAGTAACTTCTATTTAGGTGAGATCTATTCCTTTGATCAAGGAACTGTGAATCCAAACCCAGACAATAAAGTAATTTAAGGCAAGGTGACTGCAGTGGGTTAAAGACCAAATCAAGGTTCTACTACCGTGTGTTTTAAAAGCAAGAGATAAAGTAGCAATGGATATTTACACTCAGTTCAAAGGTATTCACACTGGAGAATGTAATTTCTTTACTGGCATAGTCTCTCTCTCTCTCCTCCCCTGCATAAAACATATTTAGAAAAAAGGTTATTTCAATTCTGTGATGCTCATTTCAATGTGCACTAATCAGCACATCAGTATATGCCAAAGCACACATATTTTAACTCTTCTGTTGTAGTGAATGTACAGTTAACTCAAAGTCAGTAATGTTGGCATTACAGAAGAATGGTGTCATTTTGTCTTACTGGGAGCGCACTGTATTTTTTCTCATGTTTTCAACTGAAACACACCTACTAAGACACAAGAGAACATTTAACAATTCCTCTATACCAAACTAACACCAGGCACCATTTTTCCTGATTCTTTCAGTTTAATGAAGAATTTTGCAGAAGGAATTTGTGTGTGGGCATGGTTTGGGTAAGCAGATGACCATCTTCCCACCCCTCATGCAAATTACAAAAGCAGCTGACATTTAAGAACTCTAACTCAAACCAAAGTATCTGTCACCACTGTTTGATCCATGTAAACCTCAAAAATCACCTGTACTCGTAACTGTAACTCATATCTGGCAATATTTCTGAAATGCTGTCTGCACAGTTCTCCCTCCTTGCTCTCCCACCCCTCCCAGTTAAGAAATATACACAAAGACATAGCATTTTGGCAATATAGCTCAAAACTATTCAAGTGTTCTGAAAACAAAAGGAAAAAAGTTGAAAAGTTGAATTTTAAGGAGTCTGAATCCCAAATTCCCTCAAGATTCTATGTGATTTTGGGTTGATCCATTTCTGTTCCTTTTCAGCTGCAGTTTCAGCTCTTTAGACTGACCCACATTGCCCTTTGAAACTTTTTGTCCTTTGTACTTCATCACGTTAGGAGACCGATAGGGAGAAAAACCTGAGCAGCAAAACTATATTTAAATTAGGAGCTTTACAAATATCATCATCATTTGGTCCTAACATTAAGAACAAGCTCCTCATTATGAGTTGAAGTGATTACCTGATCTGCCATAAGGAGCTGTCTTAGTTACTGTCTGCATCAGACTGTGCTCCCAGCTGGGTCAACATTTAAATAATTCTAGGTTGATGTGCTTAGAGAAAGGCTGCAAAACTTCCAATATTTTCACAGTCCTTATTAAGCTTAGCTATCAACATACATTAAAGAGCCCTTTTCAGGTTCAATAGCTGTGTCAGGATGGCAAGTGCAAGTCTAGCAATGCACTGTCAAATAAATGAGTCTATTAGGAATGATGGAATCAGTCCCTCGTTTCAAAATTCAGATAATAAAATGTGCTTTTTTTGGTTCAGATACCAACCTTGGAGAAGTCCCTATGACTGCACTTGCTTTAGAATCATTAGCATTCAGCCTTACTACAAAAAATGCAGCATTGTGTTATAAACAATGTCATGAAGTGAAATGAATGTAAGCAGAGAATTCCACAGATTCTTCTCAAAGCGTGAAAAAAGGTAGCAGCAATACATCCATAGGAAAAAATATCCCCTTGGACTTTTGATGTTTGAAAAAATGGTATAAAGAACATGTTTTAATCCTAATTTTAACGCTAATTTAATCCCAACACTTTGCTGTATTTGGTGGCAATCCATTCACAAAGACTGACCTTTCTATAAAGACTGAGGTGACTTCAAGGAACTGTTTACATCAAACCAAATGAGTCTTGCACAAGCCTTGTTTAGGAAGTCCAATTATTTCTTAGGGAGCTACTGCAAAGGATGTAGTCAAAAGTATTTCCCTGTAAGCATAGTTAGAGCTGGCTAGACTTAGACTATTCAGAGCCAAAACATGCAACTCATATATTAAAGAAGAAAATCATGAGTAGCAGCACTTCCTATTTGCTTTCACATGGTTTGCATTGAAAAATATGCAGAATACAAAAGTAGATTTGGAAAAGTCTCATCTGTCAGTTTTCTGGTGCCCAAGACTCAAAAACTGGAAAAAAAAAAAATTAACTTAATGACTTTGCAAAGAACAACTCCTACTGCTCTCAGAGTTGGATTAAAGTCTTAGAATGTGAAGAATATCAGATATTTTTAAGCTTAGATTCAGCCCATAACACAGTTCTCTCCTATAACCAATGAACACAGCAAAATTGTGGACAGCTGTTCTTATCAAGCTGGAAACATTAACTTCATGTAACAGCTGCAAGAGTTCTAAAGACAGGAGATTTTAAAAACAACAAAACAGGCAAAGCTAAGAGGGCTGATGAAAGCACGTTTCAGCCAACAGGATTCGCTGAAGCAGCTGCAATAGCATTCAGAGCAGTCCTACACCTTCCCTGTTAAAGTGCACTGCACCACAGGAGAGGTTCATGACTTCATTCACTGTTTCCTACATCAGATGAACGGCCTTAGGAATTAATAGACAGAAAAAAGAAGGGTACAAAACACACAAGAGCAACTTCCATGAAATTTTAAAGCAAGACTTGGGTGTAAGAGAACACTACAGACATTCCCAAATTATTTACTGCCTGCACCCACAAACAGTTTGAATTTATTTTTGAGTCACGTCCACAATCTTTTAATATCCATCAACCACACTAACAGAATTCAGATCTCTAATGTCAGAAACCCCTTAATGCTCTCCTAACACTTCATCATTCCTTGAAACATGGGCCTGCAAATATTTTTTAAACATTAAAGAGAATGTCTCTGCCCATCTTGTCTGCTTCCACAGGAGCGACCAGAAAAAGATTGTGAGCAAAACTGGAATATATTGATTTGCAATTTAGAAGTATCTGATCTATAATCCAACATATACAGACACATAAATTTTCAGACTGGGTTATTAACATTTTGTAAATACTTACCAGTCTTCATTTGTTAAAATTACTTTTCAACTCATTTGCACTTTTTCCCTTGCTCTGGCTTGCATACTACTTCATTATTAAAGGCACCAAAACCCCTATCTGAGGGTATTTACCAAAAACCTCACAGTAAAGTAAGCCCATAAATAATGGTTACAGCCAAAGACCCCAAATAGATAGAAGGTGCTCCATATACTCAGAACAGAACCAGAGAAGAGACCTGATATTATCTTCAAGTGCAGCTAATAGACAAAGTTGCCCCTGGGACTTCCAGGGCAGTACATTTAATTGCCTGTTCTATCAGCCTTAGAGAAAATGAAATGTTCCTTCCAAGTGTGCCAAAGGGTTGGGGCCCAGGCACATGCCAAGCTTTTGGGCAGCTAAGAGAAGATTAGAGGCAACAGGTTTGTCTCAGCTCTGACCTGTTATTCTGTGAGACCACAAAACATACATTAATAAAAATTCTTTTGATACTTTACCTTTACCTGCGGCTGTTTCCACATGGGTCAAGGGGCTGGTCTCTCTCACAAATGTTGGAATTTTTACAGAGAAAATATTTCACTGGTGAAGAACTGCCAGGAAGAACCAAATCCTCCACAGATTTCACCCACGGCCATGTCATGGATATCACACATCCACACCCATTGCCATTCTGTGTACTCTCTCTCAAGCCAGCCAGAAACACTTTCTGACTTGAAAAATACTCCCTGCTCTCCTCATTATTTGACAATGCCTTCACCTTTGCCCCTGTAATCAGTAATTTGGCCGCACAAGAAGAAGACAACATTCATTCTCTCTCAGGCAACAAACAAGTCACTGACACAGTGTTTTGTGTGGCAACTAAACCAAACTTGCCACAGGGATGGCCTCAAAGGGGAATTAAAGGCACAAAGCTGAGCTGCTGATGAAGAGGCTTACATCAGGGAAGTTAAAAAAAAAAAAGAGAAAAAAGAAAAAAGAGAAAAAGAAAAAAGAAGTGTAGCTGTAGTTCAGTAAAAGTTTTGAACAAGAGAACAGCCCTAGATAGATGTCTTCAGATTCTTCATCAGGGCAAACAGTGCTTCAAGGACAAGCAGGAAAGTAGCAGCTATTTGAGGCAACTTCATTATAAAATCATTTTTAATAAGCAATCTGAACAAAGAGAGGGAATGCTCTTGCAGAGAAGCCCCCAAGGGATCTTAAGGCTGCCCAGTAAAGTTATTAGGAGGTTACACACAGGGGACCAAACAGCTATTTTATTGGCCTCAGGGGACAGGGTTTAGTTTTCACCTGTTCTCTTTAGGCCTTGGTGCTAACAGCAGATCCTGTTAACCATCACTTTTCTGAAGGCTTCTGTTTTGTGAGGGAAAAGTATCATTTACTTTAGTCTGCACATGAAACAAATGAGGTGAAGTCGACAGTACAATGCACAGTAGATAAGTAATTATAAATCAGATCAGAAAAAAACCCCACAGTGGCTTTCTGTTTAATTCAATTAAACAAAATAACTAGCAAACACTGAGAAATCTTTAGCAGTGCAGTAAATACAATATGGAAAATAAAATCAGAGAAGAGAAATCTGGGTCTTGGGTTCATTAAGCAGCAAACATTAATATATGCTTGTAGAACTTTGGTGAAAACCAGCTGTAGAATAATAGTTGGGTATCTGAGAAGCTGAAGAGCTGAATTCTGCCCCAAATCTGCCTCTTCATTTCTAGCAGGCAGCGTGCTCCCCTTAGGAACTGCGCAGTGGGCGGCAGGAAGGCCGCGATGCACAACACACCTGCGGCCAGGACAGCGCTGCGCGCGCCTTTGGCTCCATCGACACCGCGCTCCCTTCTCTGGCTCGCTGTGCTGCCCAGCAATGCAGGCACAGCTCTCCCAGGTCCAGGCAAAGGCTCAGGGGCTTGTCAGGACAAGGGGCAGCTGGGGACACACCTGAACTCTGTCACTCCCAACTTCCCAGCTCCTGTCACACACAGTGGGCACTCAAGCTGACCTCCCTATGGTACAGTGAAGACTTCCCATCTGCAGCGTAAACTTGAAATGTGAATTGCCTCCTTAGTGCAGAGCTCCTGTGTACTTATCAAGGAACACTGGGTCAAGATACACCCCGAGACCAACCCCTACAGCCAGATGATTGCAGAACAGTCCCACAGCTTGACGTGGGAGCGAGGAAAGGGGTTGGGATCTCAGACAGCAAAAGGGATGGGTTTACTTCTACCCTTCGCCAACAAAGTTGCCGGTTTTTCATGCAAATGGTTTTATTTAGTGCTAAAAATTAAAAGCACACAGTTTCCACTTAATTTTCCAGCAGGAGCTCAAGTCGTTAAAATCAGCACCTAGCTTTGGAAACATTTCTTATCTGCCAGAAATTAACTGAAAGGATGATTTCAGTTTAAGTAAGGAACAATTCACCCAAAATTAAGCAATTCATACAGAGATGCCTACTGACATAATTGTTTAAGAAAAATTACTCTAATTTAAATATCTTGATGAATCACAAGAAAAAACATGCTCTTTCTCTCCAAATGGTGATAATTTAATGTAAATGAATGAAGCAGTTGTCACTTCTGGCCTCAGCTCAGGAAAGCCATGATCCACACTGTGGTGACAGTGAACTGTAGCTGCACTATCACTAGGAAGTTGAACCCAGTGAGCGGCCCCTAGCTCAAAGCAGCACCTGGTTAATCCAGGCCAGGTAAGAGCACCCCTGCAGGTCCCCACCTTTGCTCTGACAAGCGTGTGTTACTCAGAGCCACGGCTTCTGGTTCTTTTCTGCTGCAAAACAACACTCCAAAGGAGCTCTGGACAGAAAATTGAGAGGAAGGCTTGTAAAATCTGCATTTTTTACTATTTTATGAATGCAAGGTAAGCAAATTACTGAATGTATCTGGCCATCAGTGCAGATATGAACTCTAGCTATGCAGTCAAACTCCTTCAAAGCTTCTGACTCTGGCTCCTCACAACTCTAATAGTGAAAGAAGGTTCCATTACATCCCTCTGAGTGCATCTGCAGGAAACTCCTCACTTGGAGAGGCAGCCAAGTTACAATTCATTTAAGAAAGTCAGTGCCCAAGATAAAGCAGGGATCTGAAGAAAAATAAGGTGATTGATTTGTGTGATAACTCTGAGTCACAAGTGGTCTGGTAGAGTCCATGAAACTAATTACATGAAGTGTGGCAAGATTCAGATTTAAAATGCCAGAAACAAAATACTACACGCTTTGGGACAGCCTAAAGCCCAGTCGGTCAGTATTAAATGCCAGGTCCTTTGCAGCCTTTTGTTTCCCAGAAATCAGATTTTCATCATCACTGATACAATGACACCTTTCTGAATCTGCAAAAAGGCTGAAGTTGTGCAAAGTTACAATTCACTTGCAGTACTTTTCAGAACATGAGACATGGCAGGAAGAGGGTTGTTTTACAAATATTACTGCCAATCAAATGATCAGAAAAGAATCAAAATGTCAGTCATGTCTTTCTCGAGTCAAAAATGAACTGAAAGACCAGAAGTCCCACTTTGTATGGAAGATGAGACAGGACTTGTCCTCTACCATCTGACAGACTACAGCTTCTCTAAAGTGATGGTTAACCTGACAAATAGCCATGTGAGCTCAAGAGAATTATTCTACAAACAGACAGAAGGCATGTATTTTTTTTCTTCAAAAGCCTGTTTAATCTTAAACTTGAACTGAGCAGAGAAGGGCATTTTGGGGTGGATAACATTTATTCCCTTCATGCTCCTTGGAAGACTATTGTACTCCCTGTTTAAAGGTGTCAGATTTTGAAACATTTAAACTGTGATAAAGAGAAAATGCGGAGAAGCACCAATGAAGTAGAATACTTGGATAAAATTAGTTGCCTCAAAAAGGATAAAAATCTCTCAGGTTTTATTTAGATACTTACATTATGAAAGAACTGCATTTCTTCAGCACTCCTATATTGCATGTGTACAAATATTAAGCTATTTTTAGATTCAGAACTACCTGAGCACCTGCACAGGAGTTCAGTTTCAGCTGACTGGACACTTCTGTCACAGACTGATGTCAAGAAGGGGATAAAATGTACCCAGACCCTCAAACAATAAACCCAGGAAAAGTTAAGTACTGGAGACAGACCCCCACCAATTGCAAAACCTGAACAATTAAAACAGCTGTTAGGGTGAAGTCTGAAAAGGACTAATCCGATGTTTGAAATGCATCATGTATCAAACTTTCTGGCATTATGTTAAAAAAAATTTTTTCCACTAATTTCTTTCCTCTTTTCCACTCATTTCTTTCTCCCTAATTAAATCAAAGGTCATTAGAAATAAGTGGTGGTTCACAGTCAGTCAACACCCTCATATGCCACACATCGTAAATTTGGACTAAGACAATTTCATCTATATTTCTAAAAATCAAAGCAGGCAATGTATATACACTACACAAAGTGTTTGCAAGAATGTTTTTTGAAATTTCTTTGCAGAAATCTTACTCTATGTAACTTCATTTGGATAAATTATTTACACTGATACAAAGGGATAGGCAAATTCTAGAGCATATCTTGGTGCACAAACTCCTTCTCTGTCATTTGTAGTTATTACCAACTCAGACTGTAATTCTTGTATTTAGCTGTTTATATTAAATGATTTTTTTCTAACTCATTCCAAAACTGTGAATTTTATTGGCTACTTTTCCTATTCAATTAAAAAACCTAATTCTAGGCAACAAGGGGGGAAAAAAGCTTATTGTGCATGATGCTGAAATGCCAAAGATGCATAATTTACATCCATTCCTACTCTATGGGAATTTGTCATAACAGGAATGAATTCTAAAAGAACTTCAACCAAAACAGAATGAAACCTCATACATATTTGCTAGCAAACGTAGCTTACATTTTCATCATGCCAATTACAGCCTATTGCTCCTTCTATTTTAATCCCTTCTTAATGGGCAAGCTTATCTTCCCATTATTCAGGCAACTTTTCTGTTCATGCTTCAGCAATTGCATGACAACTGATTAACAAATCGGGGAACTACTCTTTGACAGTTCTCTTAGAAAAGCACAGAGTTCTCAACATGAAAGACATTGGGACCCTAATTTCTGTTTGAACTAGATGAAAGGCCTTGTATGGTGAGCACTACTAATCATCTCTCACAGTTGAGAAACACATCTTTTTTTCATCACAGGCCTGAAACAGCTTCAGCTGAGATACAGTGACAGCACTGCACCAATCTGGCGTGGCTGAGGAGCCTGCTTCCTGTGCTCTTTCGGTCTGTGGTCACTACTTCATCTTCCCTCCAAAATCCCCACAGCTGGAGCTGGAGCCATGGCTCTGTGGGTCAGCTCATGGCACTGCTGAACAAAACCCAAGGTGCTTTTTCACTGCTTCCCAGGGGGTGTCACAAACCAACACTCACCTCTAGACAAGAGAGCCCAGGACAGAGCTGGCACAAATACCCAGCTCCTCACCACCTCTAGAGAGGGGGTGGCCCCACACCAGGGCTGACCCCGTGGGCAAGGCTGTGCCAGGACACTGGACACTGCCTGGCCTGTAGATATATGGAGCACTTCAGTGTCCTGTGCTGCCAATCCCAGTCAGCACGAGCTCAAATACTCACCAAAAACACCAGGGTCAAATTCTGCCCTCAGCTGCCTGCCTGTGGCTCTCATTAAGTTCAAGGAAACCATCATTCAGCCAAAGAGGGTCAAGCCCTCAGAATGCATTAAGCAGTAAGCCCACCTAAGCAAAGGAGGACCATCATGCTCTAAAAGTTTGAGACATTTAAAATTTGTTTCAAAGCTCACACAAATCAGCTTCTCATTTGAAATTCTCAAATCTGCTTTTTAACTCTACACAGTGAGATTTCATCATCTCAAGTCAGATTTTTCACTCTATGAGTATTATAAAACCAGGAATGAAATAAGAATGAAAGCCATGTAAGACACTTTATGACATCCTAGAAGCTGTGGTGAAAATCCTTCAAATTGCATAAAATGCATATATATCTGTAAATTTGGAGCAGCCTAGCACCTGTTTTGTAAGAGGGCTTTCATGAGAGCAATAGCCTCAGCTTTAGCCTACTCCTGTTTCAGATCCTGGGCAAGTACAATTCTTGCACTACCAAATGTCCAAACCCCCACAGTATCTGAAGAATCTCAACATACTCCTTCATCTACAAATCCCAGTATTTTCTCAGAATTGTGCTTTGAGCTCCCTGCAGGATAGATAAGAGTTGATCCCCAGAAATGATGTCTTTGGAGAGGATTTGCATTAAATGTATATGGAAGTAAATGCACACATCCACAGCCATTTCCAAGGTCACCACTTAAGGGGGCTGCTTGCTTATATGGTTGAGAGCAAAACAAGAAACTGCACTTGGTTCATCAAGTTCCTTAAGCACAAACAGAGAATTATTTATCTTATAGATTAGTGCATAGGAAGGGACAAGATGTACAATTAAATTACTTTGATTTGAATCATACTGCATATATAACAGACATAAAAATGACCATTCTCCTCACCTGTATTTTCTGGATATGTTAATTATCAGCCAGCTGTAAGGTAGATATAGTACAGTAGGGAATTCTGCCTTTCCTCACAACTTTCTTTTTCTGCCCTTTGACTTAACAGATATGTGAGTACCACATATACACATACACATTGTACATCCAACAACATTTTGGGCAAGGACTGAAACCCCTAAGGCAGAAAAAACGCCAGATTTTTAAAATGGAGCTTTCTCAGGCCAGACTAACACCAATTAGTTTGAGCACCACAGCACGGCTTAACAGCAATTCCATTTGTGAGAGGAGGCCAAATCAAAAGATGTTACTTACATGTATGAGTCTTCTTTGTTACAGAAATACCTGTAGGGAAGAAACGACACCAGTGTTAGCAAAGCAACCACTGAGTAAATTCTTTTGACACATAATTCATCATTAATCTATTTTATCAGACACACAGCAGCCACTCTAAAAGAGGAATGCAAACTGCCACGATTTGTACGTTAAAGGTGGAAGGAAGGATCTCCCCTCTGTGTGAAGATTTTAATTCTCTCCTTATACCTCCCCAGTAAATGCTTCAACACGCATTGCTTCAGCTTGGTTGCTGCAATGCAAATCTCCACACTGCTGGTTTTAAACTGGAGCTGATACAAAAAGAAGATACCAGTAATGCTATGGAAGCCCCTTTTATTTTCCATGGCCAAAAACTTTCCCACACTCCTATCAACCAGTGCCCATTAAACCACCCAGACAGAACAGATTTGAGCAGCACAAGTCATCTGCTGTGTTGTTAAGTTCAAGCAGTTCCTTGATGGCAAGCTGTAGCTTATGCTCATTAAAACCAAACAAAAAGCTCTCTCAATATGACTATTGCTTGTCAGAATTCCAAGCCAGATGCAAATATCTCCAAGCCATTAAAGACAGAATTTCTGAAGTAATAAAGATGTTTTCATGCTAGACAGGCATGTGGCAGCAATCACCAACGATGGTCCAGTGCCAGTGAAATTTGAGAGGCATTTCGAAGAAAGCAACAGAGTGAACAGAATGAGGCAAAATTCATAATACCAAATAGAGATAAAATTAACTCTGTTAAATGTCATTGGAATTCATGCTTGAATACAAACAATATTGTCTCCACTTTAGTAGATAACTGGTGACATACTCAGACCCATCAGTATCTAAGCTTCACTCTCCTTGGGGGTAATTTTATGAGATGATGAGAAAGAGGTTATTGGAAGCAGTAAAAGTATTTGAAACATTTCATTTGTGATCGGGGCCTGTAGTGAAATTTTGGAGATGGGATTCTCTGGCTTAATATTCATGAAAGAGAGAGAGACCTGAATCTCCTTTGCTACCCTCCAACTATCTCTTCCAAAACAAATTACTATGGAAAGAAATAGACTTTTATTTCAGGCTTCTTGGTTGTGGAGCATCTAAGAGAGGCAGTAAATTACAATAACTCAGAAAAATGTAGACACCTTATTTGCAAATACAGAGCTAACTTCCAAAGCAAACAGTTTTCAAAATATTTGTGTTTTTGATAGATACATAAAACCTAGTGCCAATCTCAAATATTGAGCTACCAAGTTTGACATAAGTAAAGTCATGAGGACTTTTTTTTAAATCGCACTTATGTTGCTATTGGCATTTTGTTTTTGAACTACCAAGCTCTACAAGTGTGAGCACTGGGACCTTTGTTTTCCCTGAAAAGCTAAGAGGCTTCAGGCTTTGGGAAGTGAAGTTCTGAGTAGCTCCTTTGGGCAGTTTTGTAAATGTGAGACACTGGTAAGCAATTTACAGAAATCAGAATACTAGAACTTGATTATGTATGTGTATTAACTTAAACTGAAAGGCCCTGGCCAAACATGCACATGCCTCACACAAGGAATCAGGGTTATAGCCACAAACTGTAGAGCCAGGGTAAGCAATTAAAAAAAAAAAAAGCCCACACAAAAACTCAAGCACAACAAAAGTAAATCCCTTTAGATATAAGTATCTACTACAGAGGGAAATTCATCCTTTAAGTTAATAATCTGCTAATTTGGGTTTTCATTGCAGTCCAACCATTATTGGCTGGCTCAGAGTAGGGGACAGGACAGGATAGGAGTGTGACAAGGAGGTGAGCATTGTTATAGGCACAAGGAGAGGGCCAGAGCGAGAAGGAGCAGAGATCTCTGAAGCACCTACATTAAATGCATTAATGGTATTCATGCACTTTTTGGTGTGACTGCAACCCCCTCTCCCTAGGTTTTTCCAAGGGTCTGCCTCACCCTTTGAACTGGAAATTACAGCTGCTCTTGGCCCATTGGCTCTTGCACCAAGAAAGAGCATTTCTGCTGCTGCTTGACTTCTTGAGTGACCCCTGAGCAGCAGGTACAACTCCTGACAGCACCCTCATCTTCACAAACTGTCCTAACATCCCCTTGGCAGACACTCTTGCCTTGCCCTTGCCTGTTTGATTCCTCTGATTTTAAGGATGTTTTATGGAATGGAAATGCAGAGGAAAAGGTCTTAAATCTGAACACCATTTGCAAAACTTCCTCTCCCAACACTAGTGCTAATAAATGGATACAGCAGTGCTCTTTCAGCATTATGGGAGCCATATGTGTACTTTTCTCAGAAAATAATGCTTTCTGTAAAATCACTTTGAACAGAAAGTGCTTATGCTGTCACTTCTGATTACTCACAGCCTCTTCACAATGGGATTTGCACAGCACAAAACAGACTTAGCTGTATTCGCTGACTGAGGACCCACTTTGCCTGATACATGAAACATTGCACTGATGGAAATATTAGTGCTTTTATTTTTCTACCTATTTTTTTTTTTTAACGTGAGATGTGTCGTGGGTTTTTCCAAATCAGATGTTTCCATAATAATTACCGATTATCATCTGGTAAAACCTTTTAGCTGGTTTATGCAGATATTTTTAGATAACCTTTAAAGCAACAGCTTAGAGGTAGATATTTTTGCATCATCTTCATCATTCCACTGGTGGTTGCATTGAAAACAAAGTATTTTGCTTTGATCTGTGGTTTTAAAGTAGCTGCAATCTGGTGGAAAAAGGATAAATGTCACCAGTGAGTTCAACAGGATTAGCTTTAAATTAATCAGTGATCTTCCAGGATGTAAAATAAATTACGAAGTTTTAAGTAGCCTTCCTCTTCACACAGGTAACACTAAGCAACTAGAAAAAGAGCAAAAAAGGTACCAGCATATCCAAAAAGTTACTTAAAGTAGATACATTGTAACTAGTGATTTAAATATAAATATTGAAGATGCAACCCTGGGTCAGTTTCGTTGCATTGCAGGAAGCCAATGACTACTCTTCAGAACATTTAAGGTGGGTAATAATAACCTAGAAATGAGTGTATTGTGGAAAAACAAAATCAGTCAGAGACTACTTAATGTGAAAAGGGGAAGTTACAAAATCTCTGGCTCTCTCTGGGCCAGTGCTACATCCCACTTGCACCTACATGTGAATGCCTCTCCTGTGCAGTCAACACATCAGTTCTCTTAAAATCAAGAGTCTCTTGAGAAACTAATTCTGCATGTTCAACATACATCAGTAATTTTCTTCACAAGACCAGGCACGATTACCAAGGATTGCTCTCGTTTGTAAATATTTCTGGGGCAGGACCATCAGTTTATGTAGATTTGAATAGACACCACAGAATAAAGCCTAAACCCAACACACCATTGCACGACATAGATTTATTTTTTAAAAGTAGAGCACAAAGAACCTACTGATTCCTTTAAAAATGTTGCTTAATATAAAATCCTATTTTTAAATGGGTTTCATTTCAAAATGTGATTGGCTGAAGAAATGACTGCTTGCCAGTATTAGCACTCTCCTACACTGCCAGCATTCCATTCTCACTGAACAACAAATATAAAAAACATAAACAGAGGAAGAAACAACACTGTAACTTCAGTGTTGCTAATACAGAAAGACTTCCTGACTTCACCAACTAGACTTCAAAGTAAAGCAAAGGAAATGTCATGAAAATACCACAGTGTATCACTGCCATGGTTATCAGTGAGTGAAAGTTTCAGTATTACAGTTATCATAGAATGTATCACTTCCGCAGTGCAATTTGACATTCCTGATCAACACCAAATCTTAAACAAATTAACTTCTTAGACTTTTCATCATGGCTATGCAATGCTCTTTACAACAACAATCAACGTTTTTTTTTAAATGAAAAGAACTTCTACACCATTCCCTTTCCCTCTCCCACTAACAGTATGTAATTTGCCATGATGGGTGGTATTTACAAAAATAGCTTGATGGATGCAATGAACTTTGAAAAGAGTATCTACCAACAGAGACAGGATATTCTTTTGCAAGCAGTTAGCCTGACTGACCTTCACTAGCCAACTTCAAATAGAGATAACAATGTCTTAAAGTACAAAAAGGGACTCAAATATTTTATACATCATAAGCTATTTCTCACAGTTGCCCATCCAAATAAAGCAGCATAATGAAACACTGCTTACTCTGTGAACCCAGATCCCTGCTGCTGTTGTACAGTTGTCAGCTTCCCATAATTCAAGGGGAAAACACGCTTTGATGTACAGAAAGATAAGTAAAAAGGCCTTTGTCTGGCAGAATACATTACTCTGCAAAATATCAAAGAAGAATATTCTTGAGTACAATTTTCTTAAACCTCCAAGAAAACTGTCCCTCAGAAGTCTGTATGGATAAACACCGGCATCACCGGCAGAGCTCTCAGCTGATCTCCAGGACTTCTGTTAAGCACCACTGGGGTTCCCTTTGCTCTGCTTTTTGTGTCCAAATCAGGTGATTAACACTGCTCTGATGACAGCACATTCTGTAGATGCTCTGGATATAAGATGCTTTGCACATGTGGGTGTGTGTATCAATACATGTTTCTTTTTTTTTTTTTTTTTAACTTTCTCCTACCCTCAAGCCAGCATTATGGCCCTGGCATGTTTTGGAACTTAGGCATTTTAGGATGGATTGGAAATCCTGGGGAAAAAAAAAACCCAAACCTTACAATTCTAAACTCTAAGCCTCCTGCCTGACATATTGTGTAAAATCAGAAAGGAAACATATTACAAGCTTGGATCCCACTGTGTTTCATCCTGTCACTCCAATTCTTCTTTACTGTCACCACACAAAGCTGGCAATTATGGCAGAGGATTGTATGTAACACTGGGACACTTGCAGAGAACCTACCAAGGCAGAATAATAGATTTAGGTGTATTCAGAAAGGAGTTCATTCTCTCAGAAACTTTAATAGTGGTTTCTATTTAAGTCTGTATGGAGCTCTGGCTTGAAGGAATCTTGTGATCCTTGGGGGCTATTGTTTACACTGACCAAGTTATATGAGATAACACATATACAAATACTGCAAACACAACTTAAGTGAATTTACTAAAAGAAAATCATGTAGCAAAACAGTGTCCTTGCCTAGGACAGAAGAGCTGTTAAAGATGATCAGCACACACCACTGAAAGTACTCCAAGTAATTTCACTATTTTGTTTCAAAACTTGACTCTACTGCTTACAGTTCACTCAAGAAAAAACTAAAATTAGATTCTAGGGTAGCATGGATCAAGGACAGGAGCCACTAGGCATGTATGAACAAGGAAGCTTTCCAAAATTATGATACCACCCCTCCAAAATAATACCAAACCCAAATGTCTCTTTTTAAAAAAACCCTCAACTTAAAATATGATGACTTAAGTTTTTAAACATTCCAGATTTTCCCAGACTTTTTCACATCTTTTCTTGATAAGGAAAGATCTTGCCATGTGAAACAAGGTTCTAAGTTTTTTCAACAAGTCTAGATTAATCACATTCTCAAGTCCTCAGGTATATAACAAAGTCATAGGAATCAGTGTTGACCTAGTGCTTCAGTACTGAAAAAACCCCAACCTTTCTATTGTAAGATTCATAGCTGTTCCTCGTACCTAAGTTCTATCAACAAATTATTCACAGCTGTATTTTTAATGGGTTGCTTTAGTATTACTGCTAGAATCATATGGCCATACCTGAATTAGCTACAGAAAATTTTCCAGAACAGAATTTTTTAATTTTTACTCAAATACAAAGTATTTGAAATAAACAGATTAAAAAACCCAAGGATGTTTTAAAAATGTTTTGACATTATTTTTCTGAGGTAGATGACTTTTTTAGCCCTTGGAATTCACACTGGCTTCCTACTTCTGAGAGTGACTTCCTGCATCATCTAGGCATTTTATGATTTCATTTTTCAGCAGCTGACAGCCTCCCCTACCTTTAAGGTGAGAGCAGTACCTGTGAAAACGTGAATACATATGACTTCTTTCAAAGTTACAGAGCATTCATAAGAGAGCAATCACTGCTGTCCTGAGTTGTCACCTGTAGAACTGACAGTTAAAAGAATTCCCTGCTCTTGCTACTTTTCCCAAATAAAGAATTCTTAACAGACTCCAAACTGATTTTCTGATACAAAACTGCTCCTAATTGTAAAGATTATGAACTTTAACCATTTCTTCCTTCTTGCACAACCTCACAGAGTCCCTCTGAGCCTTAACGTATTTTTGTGCTCACAAATAAACATTGTCTTACATTAAGAAAAAAATAATAAAGAACCTGCAATAATTAGCCATAATGTTCTTACATGACAAAGGTCACCAGAGAGTAGATGAAATATCCATCCCACATTTACAGTGTATTCCACACATTAAAAATCAAAGATACTTCAGTACTGTATGTAAGACTTTTCAGCAGGAGTCTTTATAGGAAGAGCACAGATCAGCTTTGTTTTAATGACTACTTGTTACACAACTGAGTGCATCACAAGGATTCCAGAACAGCCTTGCAGAGCAGCACAGTTACATGGACAGAATCCAGGCCAACGTACAAAGGTGCACAAATCCAAGCAAGCCCCTCCAGTCCTTGGGACGGACAAACAGGGTGGAAAGAAACCCAACACTTCCTAAAAACAGTCACAGACTGAGTATTGTATCTTGGCTTAAGCCTTGCTGCAAGCCCCCGTTTCACAGAGTATCAGTGACAGAAGAGCCTTGGCAGGAGCATGGCACACACCACTGAAGGCACCACACGTTTTCCTTCTGTGACATGCAAAGAACAGAGTCCCCTTCAGCTGAAGGCTCTGTCCTACCAGCACATTAATGGGAACAACTTGTTTAACTTGCATTAGAGATATGGGCAAGAAGCTCTGCAAAGTGTGCAGCCTCCTGAGGGGAATCAATCATCGAATCATTTAGGTTGGAAAAGACCTCCAAGATCACCGAGTCCACCCATGGCCTACCACTGCCAGTTTTATCCCCGAGCCACGTCCCTCAAAGCCAATCCTCACCACTGGCTGGATTCACTGGCTGCAGCCCTATCTTGGTGTGAGCTTAGCAGTGAAACCTTCCCAGCAGGTGTGAACGTGACACAAGCAGCACCATTTCTGCAAACCCCCTGCTTGCTGACATTAGGAGGAGTCAAGCAGCAGCAGGTTTGACACATGCATATGGTCCTGTGAGTGCTGGAGTCCCACAGTGCACACCACTGTACAGGCAGGGATGGGGCTTTTCTCCTCCACTGTGAAGCATAAAATTACTTTTTACTTGTCTGCTCTCCCAAACCTCCCCTATCAGACATCTCATCCAAGGACACTTTTCAAGTCATTTCAAAGCAACATTTCACTTAAACATTACTCTTATCAAAGCCTTTCAGGCTGCTTTGTTCAAGACTACTGACAACCTCACATTTAAAAGCATAAGCCTGGCCTCCAAGAGTTCAGGGTATTTCCAGAAAATCCAGAAAATTGTCAAACTACAAATAAAACGGAGGGTGGGGGCTGTCTTCCTGTTCGTTACCTCAGGCCAACCATACATGAAATCAAACTGTCCTTCCAGCAGAACTGAAATTCTCAGAGAGAGGCCCAGGACCTGAGATACCAGCTGAGATAACAACCACAAGGCTGCAGCAGTCCTGATTCCACCAACCCTCACCTCGAGGCAGTCCCTCTAGATGGGAGATAAAGGAAGCCTCAATGCCCCAGTTCTGTTCCTTCAGGTGCCCAGAACTGCCATGTGAACATCTTCACAGACTGCCAAAGCTCTTTCAGTATGCAAACAAAACCAAAATGTAACCAAATCAAACGGCTGCAGTCCTTTTTACTTACAATTTGTGCAATATTAATTCATTATTTAAGAACATTGCAAAGCTCAACACACTGCATTATGATTTAAAATTATCTGAAGGACATTCTTACATCAGGCAAGGAAAAAAAATGAGTTTCTGTTTAGAACACTCTTCCAGATAAATTTTTTTCTTGTTTTTCCTATTATTCTACCTTATCATATCTTCCAGTAAAATCTGTTGGTTTTAATGCATCCATTCATCTTCTACACTCTCACTGACCCTTCAGAGACAACCACTGATATGTTTGACCAGAAGAAAACCTGTTCATGAGTTGTCCACAAGTAGGATATGATCATAAAACTCTGCCAATGCTGGCACAGAAAGCAATCGGTCAGGAATAGGGTGCAAGGTGACCTGCTGGTGAGTTACATCCAAGTGTTTTCTCTCCTTCTGCTCTTAGTCAAATAGGTTTTCTTCTCTTCAAATAAAGAGATCATCAAGACTGTTGTCAGCTCAAAAATTCAAAAACTCATTACCAGTTCAAACATCAGTCTTAACTGCTTGGTTCTCAGGAATAGCCATTTAAAAAAAAGTGTTCAAGATGAGTTCTTAAAAATAAGCAAAATATACCTAATTAAAAGCTATAGATAACAATTCTTCTAACACTCTTCTGTGAGACATTAAATTTGTACACTCATCAGTGAATAGAGAGAACCACCTACAATTTATTCATGTATTCAAAGCAGAGCAATACTTTTGTGTGGCCAAACAAAAAGGCTACTTGTTTATGCCCCTTGAAGCCAGTGGTGATGGTGTACAGCAGGCAACTTCTGGTAAAAAGGAAGTCCTCATGGAAACACAGTAGTACACATTAAAGATGTTCTTAACCCACGTCAAACCAAATTTTCAACTTCAGAGTTTTAACTGCCACACAAAGTGAAGAAAATGGACCAATATTATTTGTATCACAAAGTTGCCAACACCAATAGAAGAGCACCTTGCTACTAAATTTTTTCCTGTACCACAGGCCAATAACTTTTAGCAGTTCTTACTGTTCTACTACAAATACTGCTTGGTCAGCTCTGTGATGATCATTTCAATCACAAACAGATCCATGAACGTGTCAAATGTACAACACTGACACTGACAGCAGTGGAGAAAGGCTGGCCAGGTTACAAAATTGGGATGGAAGAGGATGCAGGAAAGTTACAAAGTAATTGAACTCTCTCTATATATACACTGCTGTGTATTTACCTGAGAGATGGCATTCTGACCAGCACAATCCCCCCGATACAACCCTGAGAGGGCTTCTCTGCCAGGCTGGAGGAAACAGCACCGGTGAAGGACACCATCAAGTGATTTATCAACCCCATTTGCTCTGACATCCAAGTCGCTCTGGGACATCTCTGATCCAAATATAGCCACAATAATGTCCAGGTTAACTTTTGAGAACAAGCAGGAATATCATACAAGGTGAGATGCTTGCAAGCTACCAGCATTTTTTTTTGGTTTTGGTCAATTCCTTCTCTAATTGACAATCGACCTGGGCAATTGCACTTTACCAAGTCACTCTTGTGACTGACTATAGGTAAGGATGTAATGTTTGTAAAGATGTGAGGAATTAAGTAAAAAAAAAGTACAAACAAAAAAAACCCAAACAATGACACTCAGGCAAATCCCAAAATACTAAGACTCATCCCACACTAAAAAAAAGCAGGCAACTCTGCCGTGGGCATTTCCCTTGGTGTGACTGGGTTGGCTTTTTTCAGTACTTCCCATCATCAAGTTAGTGCTTATATATCCTCAAAAACCAAACCCTATCTGCAGTTTACAGACGAGGAAAAAGAAACTAAGGAGTTACGTAACTACAAGTCATGTATTTATAAACTGGGCTGCCTGGCTTATAGCAGCAATCTTAATTTAAAAACTCCCCAAGCCCCAAGAATTTTCTCACTGCATCTTTCGCAATCAGTTCATGACTTCATCAGGATGACTGAGACACCACAGAATAACCAATTTAACGTGTCTGAGGACCAGAATTTTAATGTGCATCTCATACTGCAACCCACATATATTTTAGAAATTAAATTTCGGCCTCTGTTTTAGAAGTAGCTCCTGTAATAGTGTGCTAAGGTCACAGTATTACTTCTGTGCTAAGATCTCACAATGAATACACAGGAATAAATGTTTATTGAATGTTCTTCAAATCATCCTGTAGTGTAAAACAGATAATCCCACACTGACTACAGAGTTGTTCTGTAGATTTCTACAGGATTTAAAATGACAGCTGTCTCATATGGTGGTTATTCCTCCCTACAGCCCCTTTCAAAATCAAAAAGTGCATTAGGCTGGCTAAATTCCCTTCTTCACCACAATGACTTTCATCTATTTAACATGCTGGATAAAGTTGGCCCATTGTGCATTAAATGAAGCCAGCTTTGGGTATCAGGTTCCTACTATAACCGGATTATTTTAAGTTTATTTGAAAGGTCATCAATATTTTTAATAAGGATCATATTTTCTTTGCTCTGCTTTTCTGCAAAGTATTTATAAGGTAATATTTTTGATCTAGAAAAATTGATTCCTCACACATTGCTTTATCAGTCCCAACCGAATACTTTAGCTGCAAAGTGCTTGTACATTTGCCTTTCAGTATTCTTCTGAGGCTGTCTCCTATCACAGTAACTTTCTCTTTTTTTTAGTATCAAAATATACCGAGGTCGAATCTCAACTTCTCATTGCTTTGCTCTCCTGAGGAAAAGAAGTAAGATTCTATTATGTCGTCTTCAACAGCTGTGATGAATGAGGGGAAAACAGGGAGAGAGAAGGATTTGTGCTAGAAGCTCATGCAAAATTCGAGACTTGAATATAGCACAAGTAGCACTTCAACATTTCAGACTCCTTCAGAGCCAAGATCCCTGGAGAGTTGAGTTTAAATCACTAAACTTATTTCAGGAAAGTGGAGAACACTCTGGAGAAAAGTCTGTCGACTCCAGCAAAATTAATAAACTGGTTGCTCCTGATGTGAACTACATTTCTTGACAGGAGTTTGACAAATTTCTAATTCCCTCTTAGCTACTTGTGAAAGCTGCACTTGTTGCTCTTTTTTAGCAGTTATTTAATACTATGGCACAACAGAAGTAATAAGAATTGCTAAGTTTCTCTCACCTTGCACTTTCAGCGACAGTAATAAAAAGGAAAACTATGACCTTTCTCCATGTCTGTCAAAGAGCAGCCTATTCTTTTCTGATTTTAAATGTTCATGTACAGAAAAAGTATGTAACCCCCATTGGGTGACTCTGTTTAAGAAATCAGAATTAATAAATGGAAATAAATCTCAAATTAAAATTCCATAACATTAGGCATTTTTTCTAAAGACAGGGCCAGTTGCCTCATATTGCTGCAAATCTAAACAGAATCAGTGGCATTTAGTTGTCACCTAACCACATTTATTTAGCATAATGACACTGAGTTTGGATGGAGCCTCACTTTTCAGGGGTTTTCGTTTCTCATTCTTATTAAAGCGTATCACTGGTTTTGCCTCTGTGTGTTTAGGGCGCCAACACTTTTGTAGTGCTCACTGCACTGCTGCCATGGCTGGTGATGCACAGGACAGCCAAAACCCATCCCTGTACTCAGGGGCTACTGGGAGAGCTTAATTCCTTTACAGAGATGATTATGCTGCAGAGTTCAAATGCAGCTCATAATATATGTTCTGAGAAACAGAATAAGGTGTTAATATGCCCTTGACCTAAAGTATGTTTTAGAATTTTTCTAATAAAAGTGCCTGTGAGATATGTGAATTACACTGAATCAAGCCATAAAACAAGGTAGAACAGAGTGGATTTTCTTTTTACAGCACATACTAAAAAGGGGTATTTACTATCTCAGAAAGATCCTAAGAAGAAAAGCCAAATCAATGCCCCAAAATGACAGTTACTTCACAGCACAAAGGCCCTTTTTATTACTGTAAGGTAAAATTTTGTTTACTGTAACTATAGGATTAGAGAGCATAAATACCACTCTGATGTACTTTTCACTTACATTAGGGCTCTGGTATGTCTGTAATTGTATGGCAAGGTTAATGGTTATGCTTCCCAGGATCCTGGAACTAGGAGCAATTTTCCATTAAGTAGGAAAGATCTTCCATGAGGAAATGAAGCTTTTCTATGAAGCTCTACTCAGAAGCAGGAAAATGCCTGCTGTGGATAGTGAAGAGGAGAAAAGGTCACATTATGTTAGAGAAGTGTCCTAAAAGGCTGCAGAGGGACATGTGCTGTACACAAACCCAGTGATCACACCACAGCTACCATCACCTGGAACTTGGGACTCAGCACTTGTTACTCCTTCATGCTGGCAGCTCTGCCAACAGGGGATCATGTTGCTGTTTGGTGACCATGTAGGGCAGCAATACCCTGCATTCCACTGCTACTAAACTGCAATTTCCAACTGCAGTGCACCCAGGCTTCACCTGCACATCTGTGGGATGGGATTTGCAAGGCAGCCCCACTGCCTACCAACTTGCAGATGATCTGACCAAGTCAGTCTTGAGTTCTTTCAGATGTGAAAGGTTTCTTGTCTTTTATACATTACACTCAAAAGACAGCAGAGTACCTCAAGCAAGTATTTACCACTTTCAATATGCACATCAACTTGGCACTGAAAAAAAGAAAGTTAATTTTAGACAAAAGCCCCGAGCAAAAATTCTGCTTCCAGCACACGTTCCAGCCCGACTTTAGCCTTTTTCCCCCTCTGTGCACTGAACTCAGGGAAGCCGTGGTGCCTCTCTCCTCACACATGAGGCTGTGGGAAGGGACCTGCTGGTGTGACTGCCACAGCAGGGCTGCGCCTGCCAGGCTGCGGCTGGAGCGGGGCGCCCTGAGCGACTGCACTCGCCCCCCAGGTTTGCCAGCGACCGACTGGGCAACCATTGCACACATTTGCATCCTTCCTACACAGTATCATCTCCTACCAACACACAAGTCGATTCAGCCTGCTTCTTCCTCTTTGCCTTATCAGTCCTTGTGATAATGCTTTTAAGATGGATCCTGATTCTTGATATGTTTGGATCAACTTTATTCGTTCCTGCTTCTTAACACTTACAAAATACTCTGTAGAGCTCAAAATCACTGGGGAAAGTCACGATGAAAAGATTTAGAGAAAATGGAAATTTTGTTAAAATACAATATTTTTAGTCTATTCTGTACTTCATATCACTGTTTACAACACCCACCAGAAACTGTAACTATCCCTAACCATATTTAGCCAGCAAAATTCTTTCCTTAAACCTTCTGTTCCCTGAAGACAAGGATTCCCTCAGGAATACAGCAAGAGCTTTTACAAATGTTTGGAAGCAATATGAAGCCGTGTACCAGTTAAAAAAAAAAAAAAAAAAAAAAAAAAAAAGAGCAGGAAAATATCCAAATAATCCACATTATTTATTCTCAGGGCTCCAGGGAAATTAAACAAGGGCAGTGGAAAAGGCATAACCTTACTCCTTTACATACACAGCTCACTTTTACCAGTATTAGCAACTGAAGCTCAAGACAAGAAAATTGAGCACTGGTCTGTAAATTCATTCTAATGACATCACTGCCAGGATTATCCTTTTGGGGATGGCTTGTGTAGGGGGTTGGGAGGAGAAGGCAAGGGATTGAGCAAGGAAGATTTGATTATGTTTGAGCTATTTCGATTTGAAGATGCTCTTAACTGACAAAATAGAAAGCGTCTTATCTGGGAAGGGATTTTGCTCAGCTGCTTTAAAAATCCTCCATACATACTGAAAGTCAGCACATTCCCTGGAGGATCAATTGGCTTGACAAACTCTAGACATCCTCTATACCATCTTAGAAAAACAAAAAGTATTTCCATATAAAAACCTTCTCCAGGCAAAAGCATGACATGCAAAGGGTTGTCCTGGGGCAATTAAAAAAGAACTTCTCATAAGTAAATTTAGTGCTTGCAAAAGTTGCTGCAGTGACAACATTTGCTACCAAAGGGTTCTCTTTAATCCAACAAGCTGCAGCAGGGCAAATGTCTCTCCTGCACTGCTCTCACAGCAGCATGAGCGAGATCTAAAGGTGGGGCGAGAGCTCTTCAGGCTCATTCATCAAGAAAACTGACTTCTAACTCACAAGCTGTCTCACTGATTTAAAAAAACCTCTCATCCAAACATTTCAAGTGCTTAAATGACTTCCTACATTTTAAGAAGTGAAGTGTTGGTCTCTCTGAATGGGCCAAGGCAACTGCCAACTGTAGTCAACAAAAGGCCTGAATGCAGCTCGTACAGAGTCAGTGAGAAAATGACATCTGCTTCAGATTTCTTGCATTTCCTGCACTAAAACAGAGTTAATCTAAGAGATTACTAAACAGTAAGCAACTTCAACAGAGCTGTTCCTCTTATTCTTAAAAAGACAAAATATAGGAAGAAGGTAATTTAATAAAAAAAGCCTCCAGTTTTAAAAATGTGAAATTACAGATGATAATCCTTACAGGTGGGTTTATGATTGTTTGGAGAATACAGAAAATTTAGCAACTACATATTTCAGAACACTAAAATTTAGCAACACAAGAGTTGTACTGGCTGAAATGTGATCCCTAGCTGGAGATCAAGGCAAGAGCTGCCAATTCACAGCCAGGAGGATCCCCTGGCAGCTCTCAGTTGGGTCATCAGCTGGGTGGCTGAGCACTGCCAACTCCCAGACTGGATCTGAACACCACAGCATGGAAATCAGTCATGCTCATGTGCCTCAACTAACCCAGAGCTGCTGCAGCTGGGCCAAAAAAAGGAAGTGCAACTTAGTTTAAGTTTAGGAACCTAATTAAGGTGCCCAGAGTTCCTATAACCTGCAGATAAAAAGTGTCAATGATACCTCTGTACATCAACGACTTGATAATAGTTGAAGATTCACTTTGCATTATCTGTTCCTAAGAAAACTGAAGTCACCACTACCGTGCATACCTCCTACAACAATTCCAGCATTACACCAGGCTGCTGTCAGATTTGGCACCAACTAATGAAACAGGTGTTGGGGGGTTTCAGCTGTTTTCAAAGAGAACTTTACAGTTGAGGTATTCTGAGATTCTGTGGGGCCACCAAATGCTCCACATGCCAAAGCCCAACCCATTAACATGGCCAGTATGGGATGAAGCACAGCACACCCTGACCTGCTGGCTCAGAACCATGTGATTTGGCATGTGCCTTAGGGCAGACAGCACAGTTTATCATGCTCACTTTGGAGATAATACAACCTGCCTACAACACTCTGGGTAAACACCTCCATTAATACATGAATACTCTCATCAAGAAAAAAAAGTGGGATGAGCAACACTAAAAAGAAATTAATTACTCATTCTCACTATAGTTATATCAAGGTATGCATTAAAAATTGATGGGATGTCTCCAAGTGGCTCTTGTGTTCTACAGTCTTAAATACGAGGCTTTGCTACCTTAGAAATTATCTCACCACAGTGCAGTAAACTGGACAGACTTAGTTCAGCATTCTCTCGTGTCCAAATATTTATGCTAACCCAAGTATCCCGAGGAAAATGTGCACTACGTGTTCTACCAATACTTTAAGAGTTAAGGTATTTTTGTTTTCTTGTATCTCCAAATTGCGTACATTGAAAAATGAGAAGCTTAGAGAAGCTCCTGCCTAAGACACTTCACATAAAAATAACACATTACCTGGTAACGTCAGTAGCACTGCACAGATGCAACCAGGCATTGAAACACTTGAAACAAAAGGTAAGAGAAGGACACAGGAGAGACAACTAAAAAAGAACCCAAAAAGTTGGGAAAACTTTGAAAGCACAAATCCACTAACAACTAATTAAGAACATTGGATCAATTCTCCAAGTAGCTCCGGTGGTATTTCCAAAAAGGAATTTATGTTTCAGTGCTCACTTTCATTTGTGCATTTCCATACACAGCTCAATCCATATGTGTGAATAGCTGGACAAGTATTTTCCCACACAATTTGGTCAGTGCATCCCAGGCAAAGACTGGGTTGTGCCCATGAGCCAGGAATTCAATTTCTGGTCTCCATCTGCATTACGGGGTAATGTTGCCTCACAGGGATTCTGCTGGTGAGGATCAACACAATCAAGTTTGAAAGGTGTTAATACATCCCAGAAAACTCATATAAACATATCCTGATAGGCTTCTAACTAGCAGCATCATGGCACAACATTCAGCTGACATATACACAACGACAGTAGTGGCCAGTTGGTTTAAATTAATAATTGCTATCTATCATTGGTTTATTTGTGGGGTTTTTTCCATTTCCCCCTCAAACTTCTGGCAAATATACTAAAAAAGGATGACGTGGCAAAGTGGAATTCAGAAAAAAGAAATCTTCAAAACCAGACAAGATTTATATTTAACTTTTTGTAACCTGAATTGCCATGTCCAGCATGGGTCAGACAAGGAATGTTAATATTTGCAAAGAGGCTCCTTTGGATGCCCTGAAAATGAGCTGTATTCATTACTAAAAATCATACACGAGTTGTATAAATATTTACTGAGCTGAAAGAACACTTTGGCCAATGTTTTCCACAAATCAGTGGAAGGGAGTCTCTAATTAATGAAAGCAAAGCTGTAGGGTTTACTAGGCACTTAGGGCCAGTTCTGGAAGCTGAACACAAATGCCATAGTTCAAACACTGCAGTCTATTAAGTCCTAGTGCTCTCTTGCTCTCGGCTGACTGCTCGCAAAGTGTGAAGAGGATTAAGGTGGATGGGATCACTGCCAGCTTGAAGTTGTTAAATGACTACATTAGAAAAAAAAGCTCCATAACTCGCTGCTGTTGAATATTTTTTCCTACAAAATTCTCAGCCTCTGGAAAGATGAAAAGGGAGGGGGGGAAAGGGTTTGGATGGGGGTTTTCTTGGGGAAGTTAAAGCACATTTACTGCACTGACAACAACAGGATCATAACCACCTGACTCCCTGAATACAAATAATAACTGGGGAAAAAATGCAATAATTAATGACCAAGTCTTTGTGCATTCCATCAAGTACAAACAGCTGTCATAAATATCTTAATTGAAAGAGCTGCTGGATAGGGAAGTATAGCACTGTAAAATGCTTCTTCCTTCTGCTGCTCCACAGAAGTGGAACATATCAAGGCTTTAAATTTTTAAACACAGCTTTAATATTCTTTGGCCCACAGAAAAATCTCTGAAAAACCAGCTTGTTAAGAGATCCATCTAGCACAGCCTCCTACCTTCCTTTCTGTCTGGAATGCTTCCACGCACTGAATAGACATCACTCTACTTATAAAAGTTTTTAATAATATATTCTAATTGTTTAAACACTACATAACTTAACCTCATTCGAGGGGATACCATTCCTCATTATATGCAGACTGTAAGCAAATCTTCTGGCTAAATTGTTACATCTTCTGAAAAATTGGGCAGACCTCAAGGTTTGTCCTAGTTTTTCTTATGGGTAAAAGAGTCACCATAACAAAGGGCTGAAATTTCTGAAGGTCAGAAAGACAGATCATTTCTCCTACCCAGAGTGTAGCCAGAGAAAATGTGGAGAAGGAGACCAACTCTACAGTTTTAGTAACAAGTTATTATCAAATGAATAGAAGAATTTTGTGCATGCCAAAACCTTCTCAAAAGGGCAGTCCACTGGTGTCTGCACATTACAGACAACATTTTCGAGATGAACAGATCCTACCACTGCTGCCTCCTCTATTAAGAAAAGTCACTTTATTTGCCACACCATATTTGAACATTTGGGGTTTTTTATTGCCTCCTCTTGCCAGTAAAGAATGACTAATAACTGTAATTTGTAATTTCCCAGCTTTTGTGGTTTCTGTGTCAAGCAGTGTTCCTTATCTTTTGTAAGTTTCAATTTGGAGAAAATTGTCTTGTATACCATTTTTTCCCCATTTTATGTCAAATTAAAACCTTCTGACTCCTGACTATAGCATAGGTGACCAACACACCACCCAACACAGTGACTGAGCTTTTCTGTTTTGATAAGGTTGCAAACAGGCCAGGTATCAGAAGCATTATCTGCCTGTGTTGGTCAAGCAAAGCACACTGGAATCAAACTGTCTTTTGAATTTGAGACTGAACCACAAGGACAGGTACCAAAACCAAGAAACACCACTTTCCCCCTGACCCTGAGAAAGGCTTTTCTCTTCAAAAGCACACGCTGCAGTGTCCCTGCCACAAGTTGGCATTCATTTTCTCTCTTGGCAGACATTAATTCCTTCTTTCAGATGCACAACAAGCAACTGACTCAGGCCTTTGAAGACCTTGATCCTCACCTCCCTCCCAAGCTGTAACTTGGCTCTTTTGCTGCACAACCCCTGGAAAACAGTGGGGACAGCATAGGTCAAGGAAACTCTGGGCCTCTCCTCCCCTCACTTCACATCATCTTCACAGGTTACTGAAGACAAGAATCTGTTTTATACAAAATACTGATTGTTCTTTTGATCTACATCTTAGAAGATAAACAACCATGCATGTGTTCCCTCACAATGCTCCTCAAGCCTTATTAAGCTCCACTACAAATTGCTTATTTAACAACCAACTAGAAAGCACAAAAAATCATTTGAGTTATACCAGCTTATTAGACAAGAAATTAAAAGCACAGATTTTAAGGAATGCAGGCCAATCACCACTGCATTTTCTCAACTCGTTCACATCTAGAACATGGGAGCTTAAATGTTTCAACTGGAAAAAAGCCACCAACAAACAGAAAACCCCACAAGCCAAGTGAAAACCAAAATCACAGAACTACAGTACTAAACCAAACCCCAAAACTCTAAAAAAAAAATTGTTTAATCAACTTTTTTCTCAAGCAACTGTTCAGAGAACAGCAAAAGGCCAATTTCTTACTGAACTGGAGGCTGGCAAGACACTGGCTGGCACAGACGATCTCAGGCCTTGAACACAGTGCAGAAAGGCAGGCCCAGCCTACAGAAATGCCCTGGCAGACTCTTTGGGTGGGTTTCTTACAGCTGTGTTTTCAAGTTAGCCCCCCAATCACCCACACACCCAAACACTCCTGTTCAAGTTACCTCACTTGCTAAACCAAAACCCAAGCCACAGAAGATGACTGGCTGGAATGCAGACTCCCACGTCCCCCCTTCTGCAGGCATTGTGGATGTCATACACGTGGCAAACTCAAACCCATGGTCAGCCTTGGCTGACAGAGGCTGCATGCAGAGTCTAGACCTAGCCTTTAATGCTGGCAGATTCGCACAACAATCCGCAGTACCTGAGACCAAGAGAGCCTCTACTGTTTCACAGCCTTGGGGCAAAGTGAAACATTATTTATTCTGGTTAACACAGAATAAAAAGAAGAAAGTTTTAAAATGATGGGAGTATCTACTGCTTCCCTAAAAACACAAAATTTAAGCAGCCTTTTGTTTCCTTACTTCCTTTTTCTTGCTCTTTGGCTGAAGGTGTTTTTTATAAGCACGAAAAATAGAAACGGCAATCACTCATTTTGGAATGATTTAGAGAACCCAGTAAAGCAAGGCAAGGGCACGCTGGTCCCAGGAAGCCAGGCTGTGAGCTCTGCACACACAGCTGTTTCATCTCGAGAGCACGTTGCCAGTGTATTCCAGGAACGATGCGCCGTCTGCTCCTTTTCCTTCTTTCGGTTTCACAAGCATAATACAAACCAACCGAAAGTACCACTCCATTCTGAGGCAGAACCAGAGAGGGGAGAGGAGGAGTGATGAAACTAAAGTTGGGCTGTACAAAAAGAGTGCTCCAGAACTCCCTAGCTCAGCTCTCTCTAACTGGGACGTGCCAACAAAAAGGTTTAGAGTCTACGGGTGCCATGGCCAAGCTACTCATTTTCAGCACTGCCCAGATCTCAGCAGAGATGCAGAACTGGAAAACTTCCCAGCAGTATTCCTACCTAAGCTTCCAGGTCTGGCAGCCTGAAAAACCAGTCTTTTCATTCTAAAATACTTCAAAGTGAGTACAGACACCCAAGAACGTTTTAAGCGTGGTAGTCAATGACTTAGAGCAAATGTATATTGCCCATGTGACACAAATATTCTACTGGCACAGAAGTTCTAGACTAAAAAAAAAAAAGAAATTTCTTCCTCAAAAAAGAATGTATCAAATATCACAAAGCACAGTAAGGTGCACTTAAACTCATTCAAAAAAGCTATTAATTTTACCTGGTAACACTTCTTGAAAACCACCAGTATGTTTTTTCACAGCAGAGTAACTCTGTACTCCTTGGCTAGGATTGCTTTCTTTAGTAGTATTCAACACCAATACCTCAACTAATACTACTTTTGTACAGAAATTTTTTAAGAGTTTGTTGCTGGCTTTCCTTCTTCAGATGAGCTTATATGAGCTCCTTCACGCTGGCATGAAACAGGCAATGATGACATGCTTGCACCCAGCTCTCTGAACAAAAATACAACTGGTGCTCCCCAACTGGATTGTCATTTCTCCTCTCCCGGCCCCACATTTATGTCTAATAACATGTGGCTTTCCTGGTATCTGCTTGATAATTACCTTCAATGAAAAGCAGACCACAGACACTGAAAAGCATGAAACATAACAGTAATTCTACCTCAGGAAACAAAACAATCCCTTCACCCTTTCATCAAAAAGCTCTTTTCCAGGGATCCATGAGGTACTGCAGACTCAATTCTATGTTAACATTCACACCTGCTTAATCAAAGCCAGCACTGCAAAAGATGATGAATCAATCAGGCTTTATTTACCGATACTTGACTGTGTTTTCACGTCTAAAGCTGTTTGAGTCACACTTTTTAAAATTAAAGTGGTTAAGGAAATTTCGGACCAATAATTATACAAGCTAACACAGAGTGGAAAACTTTATCTTCTTAAAAGTTTTCTCATTTCCTTCATCCTCAACCAGCACTAATGAATCTGGTTTAATGCCACCAGGTTAGTGGCACTGTGCTGAAATGCCACCTGTGAAACACCACCAGAGAAACTGCCGGTATATAAAGACTGCATCAAAATGTTTCAGTGAAAGTCTTAATAGAGCCTTTGCTATAAATAGAGTCTAAGTACTTAATCTGTTTACAACTTTTGTCAGCCCAAGCAGGAAGAAGAGGTAGCCAACTTGTTCTACAGGCAGCTGGAGAATGTTTCAGGATCACCAGCCCTTGTTCTTGTAGGTGACTTCAACCAACCAGACATCTGCTGGGAACCCAATACCACAGAAAAGAGGCACTTCAGGAAGTTCTTAGAGTGTGTGGAGGACAACTTTTTGTCACAGCTGGTGAGTGAGCCTACCAGGAGAAGGACTGGGTTAGACCCGTTTGCAAATAGAGATGGGCTGGTGGGAGGTGTGGTGGCTGGAGGCCGCTTGGGGCAGAGTGACCGTGAAATCCTAGAGCTCTCGATATTTGGTGCAGTGAGGAAGAACATCAATAAGACTTTTACACTGGACTTCTGGAGGGCAGACTTTGGCCTATTTAGGAGACTTATTCAGAGTTCCTTGGGAAGCAGCCCTTAAAAACAAAAGAGTCCAGGAAAGGTGAGCATGCTTCAAAGCATCTCTTCAAAAAAGAGATCTTGAGGGCACAGGAACAGACTGTCCCTCTGTGTGCCAAAAGATGAGTCCACAAGGCAAGCGTCCAGCCTGGGTGGGCAACAAGGTTTTGAAGGGGATTAGGAATAAAAAGAGGATGTATCATCTTTGGAAGGAGGGTCAGGTCTCTCAGAAGTATTTAAGGGAATTGCTAGGGCATGTAAGAAAAAAAAAATAGGGAGGCCAAAGCTCAGTTTGAACTTAATTTGGCAACTTTTGTACAGGATAATAAAAAATGTTTCTACAAATATATTAACGGCAAAAGGAAGGGTAAGACCAACCTTGGGTTGGTGGATGGTGTCAAGGAGCAGAATGGTCCCCCTGTTATCCAGGAGGAGGCAGTCAGAGACCTGCTGAGCCACTTGGATATTCATAAACCTATGGGACCAGATGGGATCCACCCCAGGGTGATGAGGGAAATGGCAGATGAGCTTGCAAAGCCACTCTCCATCATTTACCAACAGTCCTGGATCTGCAAAGAGACCTGGAACAGTTGGATGGATGGGCAGAATCCAATAAAATGACGTTATTTAATAAGTCCGAGTCCTGCACTTTGGCCACAACAACCCCCTGCAGCACTACAGGCTGGGGACAGAGTGGCTGGACAGTGCCCAGGCACAAAGGGACCCGGGGTTACGGTCGACAGCTGACTGAACATGAGCCAGCAGTGTGCCCTGGTGGCCAAGAAGGCCAACAGCATCCTGGCCTGGATCAGGACTGGTGTGGCCAGCAGGAGCAGGGAGGTCATTCTTCCCCTGTGCTCGGCACTGGTGAGGCCTCACCTGGAGTGCTGTGTCCAGTTCTGGGCCCTCAGTTTGGGAAGGACGTGGAGATGCTCGAGCGCGTCCAGAGGAGGCAACGAGGCTGGTGAGGGGCTTGGAGCACAAGCTCTGTGAGGAGTGGCTGAGGGAGCTGGGGGTGTTTAGCCTGGAGAAAAGGAGACTCAGAGGTGACCTTATCAGCCTCTACAGCTCCCTGAAAGGTGGCTGTGGTCAGGTGGGGTTGGTCTCTTTCTCCAGGCAGCAACTGACAGAACGAGAGGACACACTCTTAAACTGTGCCAAGGGAAATACAGGCTGGATATTGGGAAAAATTTTTTACAGAAAGAGTGATAAAGTACTGAAATGGTCTGCCAGGGGAGGAGGTGGAATCACCATCTCTGGATGTGGCACTCAGTTTAGTTGAGGTGGTGTTGGGGCTGGGCTGGACTCAATGATCTTCCAGCCGAGTGATTCTGTGATGCTGTGAACTCTCCCATCTGTAACATCCCATTTGGGATGCACTGAGAACAGGTGTAATTCAGTTGACTTGCATTACTGGCAGAGTAAAAAACAATGACCTTTCCATTTAAGCATTAAAATGCTGAGCATCCTAAAGAGAAAACTTAATGATGTTTTAAGTCCTATCTTTTTAGCCATGCAAAGAGACTGAACTGAAAGATACGCACACGATGCTTTTGTTCAAGAGACTACCTAGAGAAAGGGATGTAGTCTGAGAGGGAAGGAACCTGGATTTCAACAAGTCTCATGCAAACCCCAAATACAGACAAGAAATCATCAGTATTGGTTACAGACAGGGTACATTTTAAGAGAGCTCGCAGTGCTTTCCTTGCTTATGAATTTAGATTTGCACAGAAAAGTTATGACCAGTCGTTGGCCAAGTGAAAACAAGACCTCACTCTACTTGCTCACATGAAGTACAAGTTTATTCAAGCTTGGAAAAACACACAATGAGTAGTGGATAACAATATCTCAAAGCACCAGAGTTCTAGCCCTTGCCTGAAATGGGCAGGAATTTATAAACAGAGATGGATGTCTCTTCATTAGACTTAAGTAAAGGATATTAAATGAAAACAAGCAAGAATATGTCCTTAGTTTCATTAGTAACAAGCACTCTGTATTTTGAGGTGCCCCTCCCTTTGGTTTTAAAGTATACACTGAACAATATTAACTGAAAGGCCTCTCAGGAAAACAACAACATCTGATTGTCCAGGTACAAACAATGTTCCTTCCCAACAGAGTGAACCTCCACAAAAAATTTATCCCCAAGAGAAACATACAAAATAGGGATGTTTATTGAGAAGCAAAATATTAGTTATTAGTCCACCTGAAAGAAACATAAAAAGGAAATAACCCTTGTTTTTCATGGGATCCAAAATGGACTGAAGTGTTAGGCCCTGCTGTCCTCTTAAGAATACCAAAGAAGTGAGAAATGTAGCCCCTGGAAAAAACCTCAGCCTATTGCTCTTATATAATAAGTACTAATAATAAGAAAGAATATTCCAAAAATCCTATTAAAGGATAATTGACAATAGTCTTTTACATTAAACTCTAATGCTCACAGTCGGACCACTGAAGCAGCCTTGGAAATATCAAAGATCCACTAGATCTTATCTTGCCAAGATGTAAAATACACCCCAAGGAAGTTCTCCTCTCTCTCTGCTCATTCTCATGCACATCAGTTCCTGACATATCCTTGGAGACTGCTTTGGGACAGGCAAGCAGCTGCACTACATAAAAACCCCAGGGATTCCAGCAAGTCCCTCTATAGTTCCTGGAGCTCACAGAAAAGAATTCCTCAGTGCTTGGTAAGCAAGAGGTTAATAGCCTATATAAAAAAACACCTCTAACAAAAATGTTATTCCAATTGTATTACATTTAGGAGCCCTGAGGGTCATGGGGTAGATAATCAAAAAGGACAAGGAGGAAATTAAAAAAGGGAAGAAGGCAATCAAAAAGGGCATTTAGAAGGACCCATAATCCTCCATAGGAAGAATACTAATTATACTACTGCATCATCTTATAATTAACCCTGATCTAAATTTTTTTTTTTTATTTTAGCTGTAATAACTTTCACATGTACAATGATTTGATTGCTAATTCTTGCCAGTTGTTCTTGAACAGCTATTTTAGGGTTTGTAGCTGCTTTTTATATAGCAGTTTAACTCTCATTTATAAAAAAATAAGACAAAATATTTAGATAGCTGAATTTTTTGTTGTCAGTCATTCCAATTAGCACACTGATTTCCTTTTATTCTGACAGTGCTGGCTGGTACACTCCTTTTCTTTCCCCAGAAGTCTCTTCTATTTAGGAATGAAATTAATCTCCAATATAAATCAGTGTGTTGCACCCACTTCAGCAGTCCAACTTGGCCATACATCTTTGTGATGACTTCCATCTGTATTTCATATTTCATTTAATAAATGTGGGATATCACTGTAGGCAGCAAACTAAATTCTCAACATACCTTCATTCCATAGCAGACCCCTGCTTGGACTTACCTACATTCTCGGGCGACTGGGCACACATTGCTGTGATATTTCCAATGAATGTGAAACAAGTCTGAGTTCTTGCCAAGCTGCAGAAAAGAAGTAAGGCCTAGGAGAAGGTGCTCCTCCCTGGTTGAAGGCTTCTCATTTATGTATGAAGCCAACATGAAATCCCAAACTAACCTGAGATGTTGACACATGCGGTGATTTCACAAGAAAATTTGGCAGCGAAAATATTTAAAAAGTGGACTCTACAATCAATCTGGAGGACTGAGAAGATCCAGAAAACAGCCTATCTAAATCTGCCCCTAAAGGAAGGACTTTACAGACATCACTTATTTTTTTCCATTGATCCTCTGGATTCATTCTAGCCATACATCCTCTCTGCAGATAAAAAAGCAGATGTGCTCCCCTCTAAGATTCAGACGTATGAACAAGGATACACAGCAGCAGAAATTATTTCTAACTGAATTTTTGTAGCATGGTATGAAGTTATCCTCTAATGTTCCATACATTCTCCATGTATCTGTAAGGCACCTCGGTAATGAGTTCTTAATGGTCACTAGATTCTCAGACAACTGACATTTGGAGGACATTATTCCCAAGCAAGGCCAATCTAAGGATGGCAGTCTCCAAGGCTTCCTCCACAACCTGTGTCATGGAAGCAGGCATGTTTTCTTATCATTTCTTAAAAAACACCTTACTACAGAAAGACAGAGCCTGAGGGTTTTGGCTCACATGGTTTATGAAACAGCAGCTCCACAGAAATCTGGAGACTGTACTGTGTGGTCAGCAGAATGTACTCTCTGGAAAAATATATTACTCCTCTGCAGGAAACAGAACAACAGTAAAAACTGAAAAGGCAATCCCTGTTATTAACACTGATTTCCTGCTGGTGAACCAAAGAAGGTATTATTTTCAAAGCAAGAATTAAACCCTGATTAAAGGGAAAACCCCGAACTTCAGTTCTGCATCAAGAAATGTTGTCTAGGCATGGTAATAGTCTGCAGAGAGCAAATAATGCCACAATTTCTATCAGCCAAAACATCTGCATAAGAATTCAGGAAAAAGGAATGCTACCTCCCTGGAAAATGAGTTAGAACATCCTAAAGTGTGAGTAGGCCTGTCTGAAAGTATCAAGCCTTTTTTGTTCCTTTCAAACCCTATCTTAAACTAAATGCATGTTCTCAATCAATATTTAATAACACCAAAGTCACATCACTCTGAGGCATTCAGTACATTCTATTCCTATTATTTTCCATGTGATAATATTTAATATAGTCGCTGAATAATTTGAATTGATAGTTGCACTCCTCAGATAATCCTAAAAACTGAAATTGAAGGCAAGCCTAAGCTTCTATTGCAGCCTGCACCACCAGGCTGCTGAAACTGAAGTTACAGAATTAGGGAGTAATTATTATTTAATGTATCATCTCCTCTAATTCAGAAATACTGACTGCAGCTGCAGTGATTTTGACACAGGAAACTGTCACACTAGTCAGTGTGTTTTCTTTTTGCTGGCTTATCTCACAAGGTAGTAACACAGTCAGCAATTAAATGAAGCACAGAATTCCCTCATTAATGACCTATCATTCCTAATTCCTTCTTCTCATATTCAAAAAGGAACTGAGAGCAAACACACTGAACAGCTAACATTTGGAAACATCAGGAAATGGCCAAAAATGGCCACGCTGTGAATGAAGGTCAGCTCTGAACGGTGAACAAGCACACAAAGGCCACTCAGGCTGTGCATCCACAGAGTGCAACTAATGATATTCAAAGTTTTCTTCGTTAAAAGTTGTGCAGTTATTACCACTTTTGCCCTGGGTACCTGAAGGTGGTGTCTGCTTAAGCACCTGCATACTCAGCAGTCACAGTAAGTAGCAAAGAATTTTCTGCCTCTATGGTTAAATAGAGCCCTCTTGTCTCGCCAGAAGCCTGACATGGAAACATTTTCCTGTGACTGACAGAATCAAATAAAGGATTAATTCACCTTCTTTCAATTATTTCTTTTATGAATATAACAAGAATACCTAGAAAGGGTAATTGTCACTGAGAGAGACTACCTGCTATTGATTTTTTTTTAACCACAGCAAGCAAAAAGTACCTCCATTATAAAGAACAGGTATTGATTGCAGTTAGAGAATTAAAAAAATATAAATACATTTGGCAATACCTAGAAAATAAGTGTCAGAAGACCAATTTGCATAAGAAACAAAACTTAAAGGGATTATCAGACATTTTTTGGTGTGTACGTAAAATAATTGCTGGCTCAATTAAATGGCTCCCCTTTAAGAAAAGAATTATGTTGAATCCACTGTGCAAGTAAGTTCCACCATATAGACTGGGGCTGACTGATAAGGAAAAAAGTAATCCTTGTTGGAAATGTTCTTAAACACTGAAGAGCATTTTGGGGCATGTGTGCCTTCTTGAAACTACTGCTGCTGGGCTGCCCTGTGGTGCTACGAAAGCGCAGCACTAGGGCTGTCTCCTGCCCAGGGTACATTTGTTTTCCAAGGTGTGCAATATGTATTCTTTGGTTTGAGGCAAAAGGTTTAATGATGTGGCTCAGAGAGCCAGGAAACATCTGAGAAATCAGCTTAAAGTACCAGTCAGCTAAATACAGGCTAAATTTTTGCTAAGGAATAAAGTATGAAGGCAACTCAAGAATGACAAAACCAGGGGTGGGAGATTTGTATGTTAAATTTTTGTTTTCCTCCACATGGAAGCCCTTTTCTACTTCTTCCCCAAGAAGCAGGCATGGTGGGAGCCCCACCTCCAGGAGCTTTTGAGATGGGACACTGATCTTTGCAGACACTACAGCATCTCCCTGCTGGGTTTTCTGCAGCTTTCAGCATGTATTGAATGCTGATGGCAGCTAGAACCTGATTCTTCTCTCACTCATTTGTTAAATAAGCAGGCTCCCAACTCCCTCCTGTGCAGCATAAAACAAAAAAGGGACGCAATAAATTTAACACTTTAACTCAAATAAAAATGAACAAACTACTGATGAAACATTTCTTTACATAAATTTCTCCCTGCTGAATTGCAAAAGCATTCTGCAAACAATAGATATGTTATTCTAAGGGGAAAAAAAATCTCATTTAAAATGTTAGACAGCCTAAGCATAGGCCCACTACATCTCCCCTAGCTTTGTTATTGGTTATCCAAAGCCAAGCAAGCCTGTTACCTGGATTACTGGCAGGCTGACAATGGAATTACTCCTAGTATAAAGCTGCTTTGCAATCAAATTTAACTTCTGAGGTTTGTGGGGATTTTTAACCACTGAACTACAGTTCACCTACTTTTGCACAGCAAACAAACCTACCGTTCTCAGAATTTCAGTTTATCAAAGTTGTCCTGAAGTTGTCAAAGAGACAAAAAAACCAAAGAAACCACATAAGATATTCCCCCCAGCTCAGTTCAAGGGTATAAAAGCTCAGAGGATTTGTGCATTTTCCTGACACCGCTCTGCTCCTCCCTTCTCTGAGCACGCTCACACCAGTAGAGATAAGAGCCCAGATAAGACTCTCCATTGCTTTGAAGACCCTCACCCTGTGTAAGAACTCAGAAATGCTGTCTGGGGTACTGTGCACTCAAAATATGGGCCTGGGAAAATGCAGGCTTGGTTACTAGAGCTGAAACATTTTTCCTGTTTAGGAAAAGCTCTGAGCTCACACAAATGACACAAAGGCAAAGCAGGCTATGCAGATTTACGTTTCACTGGCAATCCTGTGACATAACTTGAAAATTGGCAAGGGAGAAAGACAGGCAGGAAGAGAGAAAGATACTAATTGGTGAATATTCCAAAGAAAGTTAAGTGAGATTAGCAGTAATTGACACCCTGCTCTCTAACTAGGTTGCTCTGTCTAAAAGACACTCAAGGCAGATAAGGACATTTGGATAACTACAGAAATACACAGGATGGGTCTGCAGAGCCTATAAACAGGCAAGCTACAGGCACTCCAAGCCTTTGATGCAGTTGCCTTGAGAGCAACTGCTCTCCCAAAAACACCCTTTTTTCCCCAGCATGCTACCTGCAGGTGACTAAACTGTTTTCATGCATTTCCAATTGCAGCTGATTTTCTTCTGATTCTGCTGTAATTGGCTCATTTGCTTTCAGGAATGCTTTCAGACCTGACTTCAGCTTCAGTGACTTCTAAGTAGTATTGCCAGACTGGAGCAAGAGAGCCATTAATGTCACCAGGTGTGCTCTGCAGCCACTCTGATTACAGAAGTGAATCACTGTGACCTCTAAACAACTGACACTCATTGAAATCTCTCTGGATAGGAGAAATAGAATTTTAGTTACAGACTCTGTAATATGCAAAGGAGACCTGAGTGAACTGTTCACAGAGAATTATCTTTATGGCAAATTCTCCCTTTTTCCTAGTTATGAATAGGCTTTGGCTTTCAAGAATTCACTTGTGATTTAAAGGGGTTTGACCTTTTGAGAAGAAAAGGTAAATTAGCAAACCATTGCCATTCCAGTCAGGATCCAGCCTCTCAGATCACAGCCATGTACTTGATTATTTAACCAAGGGGGATGGTCCTGCTCCCTGACTGGTTACATGTATGTTTGTAATTAAAAAAACACTGAAGGATGGATTAAAGACTTTTATAAAATGACTGAAACTCAACTAGTGGAAAAGACTGAGCTTATTCTAATACACACCAGAGCCAGTTTTGAAGTGAATGTAGAGGGTGCATGATCTGTACTCAGGGGACTGCCAATCTGCTCAAGTGTGAGTACTTGCCTTGCCAAATTCTGGCTTTGGGCAGCGTGCTGCTGGTCTCACCTGGAGGATATTTAGCAATTTGGGAGTGAGGCTGAAGCCTGCTTAGGCTGCTTGTAAAACACACTCCATATCCTCTTACCTATAATGTTCAGTGCATACAGGAAACCCACTAGAGCTAAGTTTGGGACCAAGGCTTCTTAATTGTGTCTTGTACTTCCTTTTCACACACTTCTCAACCTCTTATCAAATATGGATGAGAATAGAAAAAAGTAAAAATGTTTCAGGGATTTGTTGGAAAAAGGATTGGAAAAAACACCAAAAACTTCCTGACAAAAGTAATTGTAAAAGCCCTGTGCTTTTCAAAATAATGTAAGTCATTTCACCTGAACAGTATGTTTCAATGTTCCTCACCTGCACTACCCTAGGGTTCTGAGATGAAACCAGTGATTCTGTTTCTCAAAGCTTTTATTGTGAGTGAAAAATGAACACGAGCTACCAGCAGCAGAGCCCCCTCCAAGAGGCAGAGTGACAGCAGCTGAACCTCTGCCCCTTGAGTTTCAACACAAACACAGGAAGTCAAGGTTTGGCCCTTCTCTCCCACACAGCCTCACATGACAGAGACTGCACATGAAATCATCCTGCAGGACTTGTACTGATTTCCCTGGCACTGCACGTGCTCAGCTATTCAAGAGAAATCCCACAGTGATGCAATTCTTCACTTGCACAGTCTGTGTTCCCTTTGGTTGCCTAATCTCCAGTCATCCTCTGCTCACCACGTGTTCCAATCCTTTTTCCACGTAAGTTAGCCATGAGAACATATCTGAAACAGCTCTAATGGGCAACATTATTTCCCCATGCCCTTTGTTGCTTTAGAGCACCCATTTCATAATCATTTCCACAAATGCGTATACATGTAAGGTCTACAGCATTTTCTGTTGATCACTTTATGAGATTTCACATATTTGGGTACAGAGAAATTAGTTGTCATATATTTGAACTCATGATCTCTACATGACTGTTATCCTTCAGTGGTTTTGCCTCCAGTTACACAGCATTGACAAAAGGTATATTTTCCACAGGTAGCTGTAATTTATTCCTGAGTATTCACTGATCGTCAGTCAAAACACAGATCTGAAAGTAAAACTTTGTCTGAGAAGAAAGGTTATGATGGAAAAAGAAAAAAAAAAAAGAAAAGGAGAATCATTTACCATCCCCACAGACCTTTTTAGCTAGGGGAACGCTTGCGGTTGTACACCCCAGTCTGTAGGGTCATTTTATAAATTACCACCAGATTTAATGTAAGGGTCATTAAAGTCTCTGAACAATGCTAAACACAACTGCCCAGTGGAGGTGGAAACCACAACACACAAGCTATACATTCAAAAGCAAAATAATCCTACACAAAAAGCAGTCCAATAAAATAAAATAGCTTCAGGGGCATGTAAAGTAAAAACTGATCTTGTGCTAGAACTTTGACAGTCCATTTAGAATGCAAAACTCTCACTATATCAAGGCTTATGGTTTGTTTGGAAAGGCCATTCATATTCCTTGATGTGAACCAAAGCCTGGGAGATCATTAAAGGCAGGAGTAACAACTCTGTTAGGTTTTGTCAAATGCAGCACAGCCTCTGTGAAACGGTTCTCTCTGAGCGACCAGAGGTAAATAACAGTAATTGCTTTGTCAGACTGCATGCCAGAAATAAAGCCTTTTATACTTATGCAGAGTAAAAGTCCAAACCACGGCAGGAAGACTCAATTTCAGCAAAGAGCCTGTAATGAAATGATGCTGCTGGTTCTGCTAGCCAGAAGCTTATTGGGGCCTTTGAAATGGTAATGTCCTTTACTGTATAGCGGAAACCTGCTAAATGAAGAATCTTGTTGCACAGAAATTGATATTCTTTGAACAGATCAGTCTATTTTTCATAACAACTCCATTTTCAAGTTAGTTCCACTGCGTCCCTTCAGCCTCCCCTGCTCCTACTCTGAAGGCTTCCCACAAGGTAACCAGTGTTTGCTAATCCTATTTGGGCTTGACAAGACAGTGAGTCACAAGGAAACTCTTCCTTTGCCCGTCAAGCACATGTGTTTTCAACATCTCACTCAAACATCAGGTTCTTGCACTTGCAAAGAAAGTCTGAGTCATTTGTGTACCTATGGCAATAAGGTTACCTGTCGTGTTCTCCTTGCCATGCTGCCTCTCCGAGAAAGCTCTTTTCTTCCAGACTTAATAGCAGGTGTTTGCAAGGTCAGTTCACGGTTAAATCTTCTAACAGATATTGTTTTTGCATCACCAATTAATTTCTGAAAGAAACTAGGCCACCATTAGGCAGTAACGATTTTTTGGGCATTAAATTGGGCAGCATCCTAGACAATAAAATTTATAACTCCTTACTTATGCACCCTATGACACATTACACTGCTTAATGCAATAGACAACCTTTCTACTCTAATAAACAGCTTAGCTCTTAAAATACCAATCAAAGCTCATGTAACTCTAAGCACCTGTGCTTTCTATTTTTCTGTGCATTATCTGCCACACTCCCACTCCTATTTAAAAGAAATAAAAATGAAAATATCACATGAAGCAAAAAGTGGAATATAAGGTTAAGTGACTCCAAAGCATTGTTTAGGTTCTGCCACAATGACCTGGCAGGGTAAATGATGTTCAGTTGACTTTAACAAAGGAGTCAGAAGTAGAAATCCCATCCCAGAGTCAGATTCTGCTTTTTAACATCTGAAAAACTCTATGAGTTTCCAGGATCTTAATTTTAAATGGGATGGGGGTGATGGGGATGTTTGCATATGAGGATCTAAAAACCAAATGTGTCAGTTGGATTATGTGGTGCTACAGTACTAATCAATATCAGGAGAAAAAGCAAAGGCCTCACAGCTCAGGCTTTCATCAGGCCTTCAAACATATTGTTCTGTTTCATAATCCCCTCTCTTCCATTTACTTTTACAGAGGAAATTATGCTAAGGAGGTCAAAGCATGCTGCAGAGAACATCTGCATTCACTCATTTTGAGGCCAAGCTGGAATGCAGATTGCATTGCATTTACACAACATGAACTTTTGTTACATCTAAACCAGAAAGAGACAACAACCAAAGCAGGATCCCAAGTCTGCACACTTTGTACACACAGAGCTGAGGAATTTTCCAAAATGCTGCCTGAAGTTCACGCTGCATAACTCTGCCATAGGCTGCAAGAGGGAGACTGCACCCAGAGAATCACTGGCAGAAGAAGAACCTATAAATATCGAACTCATCTGCAAGGAAAAACACTCTCATTTCTCTGATCTTCACTTGAATGAAAGATGTGGAGGTTACATTTCAAGAAGCTAACTCCACTCAGAAAAGATTTAATGAAACATCTGCCAGTAAGCTCCTGATAGTGACATTAATCAGAGATGTTTTAGAGAGAGGACTATAGGCCCATCTGCCCATTTGCTTTCAGTTATCAATCTGTTTACTCTCTGAGAAGGACAACCAGTGGGGATACAGAGTGGCAGCACAAGATCTCACATTCTCATAAACTGCAGATAAACATTAAGAACCAGATCAAAGAATGCTCACTTTTTTCCCTACAATCTTCCACTAGAAAACTGAGCACTCTGCAGCTCTCTGCCTGAGACAAAACCAAAAACCTCATGAACAGTATTAGATGGCTGCAGTGAGGAAAAGGCTCTAACCCACAGGCAGCAACGATGTCTTCATCAGAGTGAGAGGGGCAACTGCTACAAGAGAGCACTCATAACACAATCTCAGAAGTGTTCCAGCTCAAACCCTGACCAACAGCCTATTCCACTGACTCCCTTTCACTACCCAGAATGTTCCCTTCTGTTATTTCTGTCTGTTCCCAATCTCGTGATGTGATTAGAGTAGATGATTACGCTTACATAATAGTATCAAATTAATTTGCAGAGCACAACAGCAGAGGAAATTGTTTCGAGTTCTGAAATCTCCCCCTCCTCAGTTTATTTCAGTGACATCAGGGGATTAAAGCAAAATGGGTCAGTAGAACACTGCTGGGAAAACAACCAAAACATCAGTCCTGACCTTGTAAACGAGAGTGAGAAAGATTGCAAACAAAGCAAGAAGCTTATAGCGTGTTCTGTAGAAAGAGCCATCAAGGTGAATCAGCTTTCTAATCACCCATCACCATCTGAAAGCTGACCCAGGATGGCAGGTAAAGCTACACTGCACACAGTCTTTCAGAAGAAACAGGTGTTTTGAGAATACTTATCCAAAATTCTGGACCACAGACTCAACTGGAGTTTAACTTTCTGTTAGAAGATAGCTTAACATGGACAGTAATAAAATTGTAAGTTCTTGATGCTTTAAACCGAGGTGGGGGCATTCAATAACCCCACCTCTGTGCATTCCAAGAGGCCTGACATGACCCTCTCTTAGTTCTCTGGATTCACTAACTCTGCATGGCTCCTCTCTCACTTTCTGTACAAACAATTTACTGCTGCTGGGATGCTGAGATGGGAATAATCTTAGAGGGCTATACCCATGTAATTTTTTAGCACTCCAGAGAGTCTTCTGAGAGTGCACAAAGATGGTGCATAACTAGCAGATTTATATTGACTGTTAACAGTTGACTTGGTGCAGGAAAACAATCATTTACCAGGTTCACCACCCCATGCAGCTGGAACAGCTGCTTTGTGATCACTGCTAACCCTTTATGCACAAGGCACCCACAAAACATTTACCTTTCCTTCGGAAGATAGTTCTTCAGCAGCTACTCCTTAAAGCTGGCTGGATAAATAAAATTTGGGCCTGCATCCAGCTTCTCAGAAATAGTCAAATGACTCCTTTTGCTAGCTGTTTGTCTTTTCATCCTTCCAATGCAGACAACTACTTTCCATCCCAAATCTTTTTAGTGGAGTTAAATTAACATAACTTCTGGTTTAATAACAGCTTCACTTTTTACACTCGACATGCCATAGCAGCATATTTTGTGTTTTGCCAGCTCCACAAGCTGAGCTAAGCACAATAACTGGGAGTGGTGTGCATTTGCATGCCACTGTTGCAGGCTGTACCAAAACAATGGCACTCCTGCACCTGGAGAAAAACAGCATTTTAAAAAGATATCTAGGCTCTCAAACATCCAAATTTTATCATGACACCATTTAATTTCTTTCTTGTATTCTATTAACAACTCCATTGCACATTTATGCTTTATATCAGATTTACAATGTTAAAATTGTAGATTTCCATTTTTACTGAACTCAGCATCCTCCAATAAGGGCACTGTCACAGATCCATTCAGCTCTCAAAATAATTCTGCATGACTGGAAGTTTTCTGCTATAGCACCTACTTACTATATTTGATCAAGTGTTCAGTGTCACAATATGTTGAAGCATTTCGTCTCTTTTTTCACCAAGGCAAAAAGACTGGCTTTTTCTTGTTTCTAGAGCATATGAAATGACAGCAACTCTCCATATAAAAATTTCATCAGCGATCATGGTGAAAAATTATGAAGATCACACAAAGGCAAGTACTCTGCAGTTCCTTCCTGAAGTGTTGTAAATACAGCATAAGGTAGTCATGCTGGAAGCATAACCTAAACCCACTTTTCCTGTTCCTTCCTGTTTGTTGTCCTCTATCAACATCATAATGCTTTGATGAAATACAAGTATGAATACACAGACATGCTGTAATTTGTTGTGCTTTTCCTCTCTCCATGTCTGTAATTTCTACATAACTAAGAAAACTTGTATTAATCTAATTTACACATAATAAGAAACACATAACTTTGTTCCTTAGACCATATAATCATGAAACTTGCTCATCATGTTACTGGATTACAGCATCATAACCTGTGGTCACTTTTATTAGATGTTCCGTCTGCTCACAGATATTTATATGGCACACGTTGAGAAGAAAGCATTAAATATTAAAAACTTTACATATCCTTATGCTGACACTCTCTACACCACCCATACTATTCTATACTGCTCTCTGTATCTAAGATGAAACAGGACAAAGCATAATGTGGAAAAGGAAAAAAACCCAAAACAGACGTCATACTTTATGTTTCCTCCATTCTGGCTTTATGTATTTTTCTTTCTTTAACATTGCCCTAAAGACATTTCTCTCACATAATTTCTCCATATAAAATGAAATGGACTTTCATGGGGGCAGACTGGAGAAGGAATTGTAGTGTTTGTAAATTGTCTAAATCAATGAAGCTTCCAATGCTGTCAATGAAGGATTTACATCTGAAACACAGCCAAGATCCTTCCTAGACTGATGACCAAGGTTTTCTTAACAGAACATGTTATTTCTTTCATGCTTTTACTGCTGGATAGTGCCAAATGATTAGTAATTCAGAAAGACATACACTTAAAATTCCATAGATTTACTCTCTGCCTCTGCTTTGCCACCCTATAATCAAAGTACCAAAACCAGCTAGAGAGGCAGGAGAATCCCTAACAAAATTACTACATTTATTGATACAAAACAATTTCATCTGCAGAACTTACAAATTCTTCCAGCCTCACCTTCAGTAGTGCACCAGATTCCTCTCATATGCTGATGAAACTTTTTGCTTTTTCAGCACCAAGGAAACACTGCACTGCAGCCTTTAGACCCTCACGCCACTACCAGCAAGGCTGCTTGCAAGAGCCCTTGCTCCAGGTCTGCTCTGATGTCAAGCCTGATGCCAACAGTGAACTCAATACTTCCAAAGGCAGTTCCTCTTCCCCCCAAATCTGGAGCAGTTGTTACTCCCATGGATATACTGGGAAGACTCTCAGCAACATTAAATATCATGAAGTTCACAGACTGCACTTAATAATCTTCAAATACTGAATCAAATAAATGGAAATCTAGGCTCCAACTTCTGTGGCTGGCTGAGCTGAGAAGAGCAGCACTGGATCAGACACCACCAATTCTGGCTTGTGACTTTTATGTGGAGAGAAGATTGTGGGCAGTGGCAATATCTTGAATAATTCTGTTAAAACTGCTGTGCCTAGTCTGCCAGAGCTATCAGTTCAAAAACTTTCCTGGACCAAATATTCATGCTTTTAAAACTGGAGGTTCACAGTGCTGGCTACTAATGCAATCAAGCCATATGAAGCCTTCATATCTCACTTCTCTGCATGTAAAGCCGTGTGAATATGATATAGAGTCTAATCTGTGACAATAGCCATGACATCCATGACAAACAGCTGCTGAAGATAAAAGCAGGAAATCAGGCAAAAAGGATGTTTTGGATGGCTATCTCTATTGCTTTATCACGGACTGAAGAGTTAATTGTAGTAGCTGTTCGGGCAATTCTAAAACAGACAAAGATCTACCAATCCAAAGCACTTCTGTCACACCCTTTAAACCTTCGTATTGTTTCAAAGCACAAAGGGAAGCAGCAGTGCCTCCCTTTCTTGTTGTTTATTTTTGGCCCAGCAGAGGAGAGGTGAAGGAAGAGGCAGGAATGGATTTTATTGCAGAAATGCCTGGAGGGTCATACGGATGGCTGAGGTTAAGCAAAATGCCAGAGATTTCATCCAGGTGCTTTGAGCAATGTTTTCCTTAGGCTTGCACTAAGACACCAATTCTTCACAGGCACTCCAGCCAGCATCTGCTGGTCAAGTCCTTCGTAGCAACCTCTGCAACAGTGTGTTTACCCTTTCTGATGTATGAGCAGAAGACAACGTTGAGATGTAGCTCTACTAATTCTTAATTTTTTCCTAGGAGGAACTCCAGCCTCAGACTCCTGTGTACTCAAGATGGATGATAGTACTTTGAGGTGACAGCTGAGGGCACTGTGCTGTAATATGCAATTTGTCTCTGATGCATTCTTAAGCCACTAGAAGCTAATCATAAAGAAGCAGAAATCATAAAATACATGTAAATAAAGAACATAAAGTACTTGCACAATTTGAAAATATTTCCCCGAGCATCACAGAGAGCACCAAAAGTAAAATGAGATTGGCATAATCTGGACACTTGACTGAAATGGGCAGAGCTTTCATAAACCAACTGTTTATATGCCTGAGTCTTCATACCACTCAAACTTCTTGACCACAGTAGGGCCAAGGATTTTGCAGAATAAAAAACATCCAAAAAGAGGGTATTATTTTATTAGACTTGTGATTTTAGGAATATTTTTAATAGAAACAAAGCAGAATTACATTATAAGCCAGCTGACCAGCATCTTGTCCATTCGTGGGATGTGCTCACACATAGAGACCCAAGACAAGTCCCTACTGACTTTCATGGGGGTTTGCCTGAGCAGACAGGCAACAGGGCTCCTTTCAAGTGCACATGTACTTGCCAGTGCAAGGAACCATGGACTTACTTCCTCAGACAGCAGGAGCCAAATGAATCTAATTAATGTCATTTTATCTGCTGCTACGGCTGTTTATAATAATAAACCTACTTCATTCCTTAGTCTCTGCAATTTCTGTGGAAGTTGACCCACAATTATGTCTCCAAGAAAGAAAATGTAAAAGTGTTAGAAAGCACATTTCTTCCCTCTCTGCTAGATGTTATTTAATGAGTTCAGCAAATTATATTCAAGATGCTGTTTTGCTGATTAGAAGTGTCACTACCTGATCACTGAAGGCCACAGCCATGCCCCTGTGTGCTTATGTGCAGACTTTTTATTAAGTTGTGGTCTCTGCTCCTTGTGTTTGAAGTGTTCAAACCTTCAAAGAGTCCACAAATGCTCAAACAAATTACACCCTGTAACAAATAATCCATGTTCAAGGAGGAGATAGCAGCCATTTTGATGCCTGTCATTTTGAGCAAAATCAGAGTTTTATATGAGTTTCTGGACCACAACCTGAACAACAGTTTTCTCCTGGACTTAGCCATTTTTTTATCAACCTATGTATGTAACACTGGGCAACTAACCTAGAAATCCAAAAATCTCATCTCCAACCACAGAGTTTGAAGATTGATGACACAGATACAGAAATATCTGTGGAAGCATGGAGAAACAGAAGTGAAAGGTAATCTTCTATGGCACAGTCTGATACAGTCCTTCCTTCAAAGATCTAATGCAGTATTTTTTTCCTACAGAAACAGATAAATCCAGAAACTAGAAAAATTGGATAGAAAACTAGTGCTGGCTTCCCATGAAAAGGAGTGAGACCTTTTTTAAAGTAGCCGTAAGACTTCCTGTCAAGTAATGCCTGCAGATATTTCAAGAGTACCAAAAGAATATAAAGTTTATTCCTGCTCCTGAACCCACAGAAGCACTTTCTTCCCCTCTGGGTTCTTTTGCTGTAGTTCAACAGAACTTCAGGGTTACCTTACTGATGTCCACAGCTCCTTGGAGTTTAACATACCAGCCTAAATATTCATATTGAAGTTGTGGCAATGAGATTTTCACTCAGCTGCTTGTCTGATTTGGAGAAATGGAAAGAAGAAAGAGCAGGAACCAACCATCTGTGTTCTTACTTAACTGCCATGTAAAACTTAGCCCTTAAGAGTTCAATGTAAGATGGAATTCATAATAGAAAGGGAAGAGAAATATTATGAGAACCTCATGAAAACAGAGATTGCGCTTGGGTTCTTCCAACACCTCGTGTTTGACAAATACAGCAGCATCACGCATGAATAGCTGGAACTGGGCTGCAGAACTCAGAATCATCCCAGTTTCATTAAGGAAACAAAACAATTAACTGTGAACAGGTAATGAAAACAAACAGACATTCAGAAATTACTTCATGTCCCACACTGCTGCCAATGCCTCTTGAGCAGCAGCACTGCTGTTGTTGTAATGTAGCAGCAGCAATTTTGAAGTTAGCAGCAACTTGGCCTTCCAGCCAGGCTGAGTCACTCCCTCTCATCAGACAGAAATGACTTTACACCCTGCAACATCAGAGCCCTGATCTCCACCTGTGTTTCCTTTCTCTTAAGCCCATTTTTTGCTCCCTACCTGCCTGTGCTGGCGGTGCTCTCCCAGCAGGCTCCGCGTGCCGCTCCCAGAGTGACTGGCACGTTATTAACGGAGAGGTGGCTGGTGTCTCTCATTAGGCTTCCACTGAGTGAAAGCACCTCAGAACTAATTTAGCTTTCACTCACAGGGGAAGACACAGTACTCCACCAAGAAGTTCGCTATTCTGCTGCCTTTAGCAATAAATTCCCCTTCTTTTTTCCTTTTAACATTAATAAGGTGAGAGAATAGAGTATTTCCAAAAGAAATTAAGAAATGCAGAAGATAGATGCAAGTGCAGAGGCTCCCTGTGAGTAACCACCAAGCCCAAGTCAGAGAGATAACACGAATACTGAAGCAGATGTACAGGGTGGAGAAGAGCTCCACAGGCAAACAAGCAGTAATAAAGCCTGTGCCTAGTGCAGAGTTAAGCAGGTCTCTCAACCATTTAAACTTTCTTCCCTGTTTGTGAGAGTTCTCGGTGGCAACAGATGCAAAACTCCTGTGAAATTAAGGACTATGGAAATAATTTTGCTCCCCAGGCTGAGAAGGTCAAACAGATTCAGAAAGTACTTCATATCCATCGCTGTAAGAATAGAAACCTAATTAGAGACCAGACTTTGTCATCTAAAAGAGATCAAATTCACTTAAAGCTATCATCTGAAACATATTTTTTAAAGACTTTCCCTTGATTATTAATTCATTTACTTGCACTGCACACAGGTTCACTCAAATGAACCACCTTTTAACTGCCAATCATACTGGATTTTTGAGGATCAGTTTGTTGCACTTTGTTCTTTTCCTATTTCTAATGTGTCTCCTCTTTTTCTATTTTGGTTCTCTTTAAGACAGGATATTTTACATTTTGTATTCTTATACATAACTTTAACAATGTGCATTACATGCTCAGGATTTTGTGTTTTACTAATGGAGTAGCAGTACCCCAAGCTAACAGATTGCACTGTACCCATGGGATCGGGAGGTTACATGAGAAGATACCACAGGGTCTCCTCTGCCATGGAGTCAAAGCCATCAAGAAAGGGGATCAAGAAAGATTTCTCTTGCCATGTGCATTTAAAGATTTTCCACCTATGTGTCAATTAAACAGAGTAGTGGAAGTGTCAGTTAATCATTGCATAGATGCATTCGGATCAATATCAAGGACCAACATGTGTGCCCTACATATAGGGAAAACTTTACTGATTTTAATGGGCATTTTCTTATTCCTTCTTATTTGAATAAATTTAATGCCCAGAAACAGTAAAAAAGAATAATAATTACATTGGGCTGGAATGCTTTAAATTTACTGTGCCACTGCTTCAGCAAAAAGGGTGAATGTTTCTTTAATGGGCAAGTATAGAATGAGGATAAAATTGAATGTACTTTATCTTTCACTTTACCCTCATTTGAACAACTGTTAGACTAAGTTTTTAAGCCCAATATTTTGCAGCGTTATTTTGGTTAGTGTTTATCTTAGGCTCATACACCCTCTACTTCTTACTCTGTACTAAATACTGAAGATAAAAATCAAACAGAATTAGATCACTATTCCTCAGGCTAGTGATAGATGCTGGATAGGGAATCGGAGTTTAAATTTTTTTCTACCCAAAAATTATCTGCATCCAGAAAATTAATCAAACTTCCTAAAAAAAAAAACAATAAAAAGACCCAGATAAAACGTTGGAGAGCAGTTACACAACCCCAATTTTTTTGCATATAAATATATTGTTGTAGCTTTTTGCTTGTTACTACCCATGAAAGTATCAATTCCTCTTTTGATTACACAGTTATTGCTGGAGAGCATTACTACCAGACAAACAACTTTGGAGACTTTGACCACATTATTTATCTGTGACATTAAAGTTCAAAATTTGACCCTATATTATTCACCTTTGGCTTGCCCAGCTCTGTGTCTGTAGATGTTTGTACACATATAGAAACAAACCCCAAACCATAGCTATTAGATCTCAGAGTGTAAGCTCCACCAAGATGTCTCACTATCATTTCAAAAGGCTTCCCACTGTCAGGCTGAAATGCCCAGGTGGGAAGACTGCTGTGAAATATGTAGGCGATGCTGCTGACTGGTTTTCAGAAAATGAGGAGCATTTGAAGGCATCAAAGACTCCTGTGTGGATGTGTGTACATTAATCCCTGCCTTTGTGATACCTAGACTTAAATATTGTAACACGTTGTTTAATAGATTGCAAGACTCATCTCCTCACAGACTGAGCCCTACTCAGATATGTCAGTGCTCCCACCAGGCTTCTGACTGATTTTAGCTATTCTAAACATAATGGTTGCTGAGAGATTACGTTGTTTGAAGGCTGAGTTTGCATCTTGCTTCCAGATTTTTGTCTCCACTCTTCCACTATAGGCAGAACTAGATGTTCTAAATGTCCCTGAGATAGAAAACCTATAATGAAGAAAGGGTAGGACTTACCTGAAAATGAGGCTCAGCTTATGTTTGCTTTAATAAGAAGTAATAATCTATTGTTAAAAATTCATATCCCCACCCTGCTGTAAACAGAAGGAAGATGCTGGAATACTTGTTTTGTTTGTGGTGACATAGAGAGGAGGAAAGCTCAGATGTGACAATGAAGAAGACACAAAGCACCTAGACTTCAGTAACAGTTTTTCTAAGCACTAGTTTGAGTTTTCATTACTCTGTTCCACTTGATGGTTTCAGCTTCATCCTTCATTATGGCTTTCAACAAGTCGTATAAAGGTAAATGTGTGTTTATCCACCCCACAGAGCCAGCTGCTTTCAGTTCACCACACAGCCTCCCACAGCACTGAGGAGGATCACACTAAAGAAGTACATTTAATAGCTCAAATAAACGAAAACCACAAGCACAATGTAATTTAAATATGCATCCCAAGTTAATCTTAGGGTTTTTTTTAGTATTAATAAGTGTTTTTACAGGTAATGATAAGACTGAGCACCAGCCTTTGCTGAAAAAGAACATCTCACTTTATGAGGGCCTGCAGGGCTCCCTGCTCTCCAACCACACAAAGGTGGGAGAATGTGCAAACAGTCTGTAGCACTGGCCTGCACCAGTCTGGGTTCACCTGGAAGTTGCTAACAAACACACCCAGATTCTATGTCTATTTTCATATCCTCTTCAGGACTTGTAGAGCAGCACTCACAAAGATCAGTCACTGTTATCTTTATGTGAGAATGACTTCTGGCTCCTCTTTAAATCCCTTCTGGCCCTTCCATACAGTCAGCATAAGAATTTTCCACTGATAGGACTTGCCAAAATTCCCCTACATCTATTTCCATTTCCCTTCATTTTTCTTGCTCCTTTCATTTTCTTCCTCTGCATGCTGACTCCCTGGTTCCTCTTCTACTGAATTATGCTCTATTATTTCCACAGCCTGAAGAACTCACAGCTGAAGCATTATTTCTAACCTTATTTTGTATTCCTAGCACGTCCTATAATCTGTTTTGAGTGCTATTTGCAGCCAAGATGCTGACACAGCATCAATTTTGTTTTCATGGTTTGACTGGGTAAAAGTGTGCCTTACTACAGGCACTGGGTTAAAAACAGTCAGCTCCCTATCAACAACACAAACACATTTAGAATGAGCCTTATTTTTTCAGGTGTTATTGTTTCTAAGTGGCAGCTGCAAAGCCTCAGCCCAGCTTGGGAAAAAAGGGGGAAAAATGATAAACTGAAATGGTATTTTTGTTGCATATTCTTTTTATTCTTTTCCCAATTTTAGTATGCCGTTTTTTCCCAGAGAATAAGCATTCACACCTGACCCACATCAAAAGTAACTGTTGAGTATGAGAGGGTCCCCAAAAGCTTTCCTGACCTGTAAAAAATAAATCTTTCCTTTTCTCAGAAATTACTAGTACCTAAAAATGGAGTCATTTGTACTGTAGTTCCTTGCTGTATGTGCTTAAGTACCCAAGGTATTCCCACCTCTTTTTCTTCTTTCCATGTGAAATTATGCTCTATGAATACACATAAATCTAAGATATCCATATCCAATCCTTTCTGTAGTGTTAGAGGAAGTCTGATATGTGAACCACTGTCCTATTTTATAAATACACCCTTTTAATAGCCACACCAACTTCTTTAGCACTTTGAAGAAAGCCAGTAAGAACAGTGAAATATTAACTTCTGATAGCCTACACTATGCATCTTTTATGAAAGTCTAAGGAAGTTATTAAGAAAGCTGAACTTAGTGAGTCACTAATAAAAAATATTGCAAAATCATCAAGCTTATTTATTTCATGTACAGATTGCAAATATAAAGTCCCTGCCAATCATGCAAATTCAATGCATTAGAAAGAGTCATGGAGAACGCGCTTCAACTACAGCTTGTAAATAAGCACCATGTAAACTGGCATTAGCAATTTAATTAAGAAAAAAGCACAATTACAGAGGAGTCAAACGCCTGAATAACTATAGGGTTTAACACCCAGCAATACAGGCCGTGTCCAAAGATGTATCACTTTCAAATCAATTAACTAGTAATGCTACTGGAAAGCCAAGCTTGCCTCTGAAGAATGAGATAACTCGGGGATGCACACTGTCACCACCTCAACAAAAGGGTCTTTTTATCTCTCTTTTCTCCCTTCTGCTTAAACCAGAGAGGAAGTTCCATGACTGCTAAGAAAGATGGCCTGTTAGGGTGTCTGGCTCCTTGACTTTCAGCCTGGCCTTGTGGAAGAGAGGTCACTAAATGACAAAGTGCCATGGGTCTCCTCAGAGTGATTCAGCTGCTCTGCACCCGGGACAAACGCTGCAAAACTCAGGACAAGTCACTCAGCAGGGCTGCTTGGGGAAAAGACCGGACAGTGAATTTCAAACCTAAGATCTGCCACCTGTTCTGGTTCCAGCCATGACCTTCCTGCTTTAGGCACAAGCTTTGCATATTGAAGGTGCTCCCTTTTGTCAACTCCTGGATTCATGTTAAGAGGCAAAAGGTAAGTGTCCCAGTCAGCTCATCACCAGGACTATGTGCAAGGCACTTGCTACCTTTACTACTTAAGCAGAAGAACCTACTACAAAGAATTTCCTTAGCTACAAGTTCCCAGGTCTCGGCATGCGTACGGATTCCGTCTCAAACAGCGCTTGGATGGACTCTGTGCTACCCTCTTGCTCAGAGCAGAGCCTGCTGACCCCCCCAGGCTTTAGCCCAACAGTCAGTGGCAGAAGAGGCTGCACCTGGACACAGAACTACCAGAACATGCTGGCTTTCAGTCCTGCCAGAGAACAGACAGGATCCAGAGTTACACCCGCAGCCTCCCCCAAACACCAGCACCTGGCCAAGGGATTTGCACCCAAGCAGTGCCTCAGCTCCCTGCTTGCCTCCCAGGACAGACACGGGCATCCCATCATACTGCTGTGGGCCACTTCACCCAAACCTGCCACAGCCAACTTCAGCCTGCCCCACACCCAGCGACGAGGTGCAGGGACCTCCAGGGAGTTGGTCTGACCTTGTGATACGTGAGGATGAATCCTGGCACTTAGTGACCATCGTTTGTGACTCCTTTTTACATAACGGGAGGCAGAGGGGGAATAATCCAGAAAATCTGGGAAAACCAGTATGAAACAGTCTTACAAAACTACATCTCACAGATTTCAGGCTCCCAGCTTCACACTGGGGAAGGGTTATGTCTCAGCAGCATAAATAACAGTTATAATCTTGGCATCTTGGTTCAATATGAATTTATATTTACTTTCCTTTTTTTCATAGCAGACTGATTTTTTCTATTTTTCAAACTTTTTCAGTACTAACTCTATTTAATGCCAAAAGCAAGAAAGGATGGGTAGGCATAATCTGACCAACCTTACTTATATTCAGCTTGGAAATATTCCATTCAGTTCACCTAGACTGAATTCTCAATGATATACCTAATTATCTTGGTCTTAAAATTTTTTTTATGACCCATTTTAGATACGCTCGTTTCAGTGCTAGCAAAAATACTTACTGATGTTGATGGGCTTCTGCTATTTTTTCCCAATTTACATTAAACTACCCAGGAGGTCCTCTAATTCTTACCACAGCCAGGAAGCCCCAGTAACCTGACCAAACCAGGCTTTCTATAGCTTGACGCACCCTCCTTTTCATGTGGCTTCTGTTTTCTGTTGGCTCTGCCTTTTTCTCTGACTCACTGCTGGCTACACTGTCACACAATCCCACACGCTCATTCTCTGCAGCTTCAGCTTCAATAACCAGCCTGTTTCCATTTTATATACATGCTGTATCCATTTTTTACCTCAGCAAAATACTGATTTCCATCTGACCCTCCCGTGCAGAGTACCACACCTGCTCTGCAGCAGGAGCCAGCTCCAGGTGCTAATTCCAACGCCCTAAAGAAACCCACTGCTTGTGCATGACTGCTCCGTCACTTCATTCCTCTCTCTTCTTTGGATCCATTGTTTTCTTCTCACTACAACATCTGTATTTCAAAAGCAATCTTTGCTCTCTCTACTTCTGCTACACAGACAATTTTTTCACTCTGAAGAACTGTAGCAATCATTTCTGTATCCCTCAAATTACTCCCTCATCTTTTATGTATATTGTATTCTCTGCTGAACTACAGTATCCAGTCTTTGGGACCCCTGTATCTCTTCTCCTGTTCTGCTCAACTGTAGCTTCCCACAAAAACATCGGAAGGCTTTCTCCTCTCTACCCTTTCCCAGGAACTCCATCAACTGCTCAGGGAGACTGTAACCCCGTTCCTGTAATCCTCTGCCTTCTTGTACAGAGACAGATCCTGACTTGATAACACACATATTTCCCAATTGCTTGAAATATGCATTACTGCAAAAGGGGGAGAAGGGAACTGGGGAGCTCCTGAAAAGCTGCAGCTGAGATTTACTCTCAGCCTCATGTGCAGAGTCAGAGTACACCCTTTGAGGTACCCTGTTATTTCCCTACCTCTGCTCAAGGGTGCTGCACAACAACAACACAGCTTTTGCCTGAGTCTTTGGGTGCTATTGAAATATATGTGTTAAACAGCACATTGCATAAGACTGTCTAGTTAGTGTTTACTTCTTCTTGCCTTTCACCCAACACCTGTATACCTAGCAAAGTATAGCACAGTTTATCAGAGGCAGCTGAGAGAAAATTAAGGATTCTCTTTTTCACTTAGGTTGTGCATTATGTGCTGTTTATCTTATTTCATAACTAGTTTAGCTGCTTACAGTATATGGTAGGTATGAATATGAGAAATTTTTTTTTTGCTGTTTATCATCTCATCTTTCACAGGAAGAAAATAAAACCAATACAAACAAAACCCTAATATTTATGTAAATGCAAGAATAGATTAATGGATTAAAGCCAAAACAGTCCCAAGAGGAAAGCAATAGTCTCTTTTTCTGTTAATGAACAGTCTGTTGTTGCAAATTCACGTAGGCTTTAATTTAATAAACACAAATGGATGAATGTGCTTACAGGATGTCATCCCCTTCAGGCTTGAAATCACTGACATGGAAGAATTGTCACACTTCAGTGAATTGAGTGCTACTCCCTACCCTTTCAAACCTCATTCACTGTGGCAAAACCGACATGAAAAATAAAATTTAATTTTACAACTAATTCTTACGCCTTTTGCTGAGTTTCACTCTTTTGCATTGGAAAGAGGATTTTAAAAGTTACATCCTGTTTTACTAGAGATAAATTGGCTCAGTCTGACTTAAAAAAAAAGATAAATTAAACACTCTCTTAGCTTCAACACAGAATTTTAATAAATTTAAAAAACCAAAACCGTTTGGAGTTCATTTGACCTTATGTGGGTAGATTCAGAAAATGAGTCCACTAAAGTCAGTAAGCTTCAGTCCCCACATAAAATTTAGTACAAATTCAAATGTATTTGTCTACCAAATGCTCTGACTTTCACTTAGAGGCTAAAACTTACAATCTACAATGAGCATTCCATAAAGCAGTGTTTCTGATCCACTCCACAAAACAAGGAGCAAGCACTAAACTCTGCCTACCATGCAGTAAAATCTGTATAAAACAGATTCTACTGCTACTCTAGGAGGCAAGGGTTAACAGTGCTTTTGTAAACACTGCTTTCCTTTCCTGAGCCGACTGACACTTTGCTCCAGCCCAAACAATCAGCAAGGAGTACCTTTTGGGGGAACAAATGTAATATAGAGATCAACTTAAAAAACAATTAAGAGATCTTCCTAATCTGTTTTACAATTTGACTAATACCAGCTTGTTAACTCAGGCATGTCTCAAAATTCCTGAGACAGATCAGATTTTTGGGTTCTTTTGGAGGAGGGTGGGTGGGTTTGGTTTTTTTTTTCTTCCAGGAAAATCTTTGCAAAATCCAATCAACTTTGTCCTTTCTTGGTTGCAAGAGTTACACCTGGCTATAAAAAACTTCATTCAAACATTGCTTCCTTTAATCTGCATGGAGAAATTTATCCAAGTACTAATTAAAAAACCAATCTGTGACTTAGCAAAATTAGATCTAAGGCATTTGCATCTTGCTGCTCTCTAGAACTGATGCGAGAATTAGTTACCAGAGACAGAAACAAACAAAAAGAACCCAAACAAACAAAAACCCCTAAAAGTGTACTCTAATGCTTCTAGCATGGAACTCCGCCCTACAGAAATCATAAGAAATGTACAATGTACATATGATCCAAATTTTTCTACTCACAGAGTTAAAGGGGGACAAAAGAAGCTGGAGGAGTGGAGGAAACCAAACATTCCACAAAATATGCAGGCTACAACCTTCATATCATGTCAGCTTCATTAATTTAAAAGCCATCTTCAACATTTTAATGGAGTGATTACCTGGCACGCCAACCACCTCAGTCATATCACCCAGCAGCAAAGTATATTTTAACTTAATTCATTATAAATGTCTTGCTTCAAAGTGAGAAACAGGGATCAGAAGCTCACCTGATGGAATATAGAAAATTCAAAAATGTCAAGCCTTATTTCTTGTGAAGAAAGCAGTCCAAGAGCTACAGTCTCATGCTTGTCTTTAGCCCATATGAAATACAAATGGCCAACTTAGCTGTGTACCACAAATGGTGGCAATAAGAAGTACCACAGAATGGACATCTTAAAAACAAGCTAAGAAACACATGGTGGCAAATGATGAAACTTACTGATTGATAAAGTTAATCCCCAAGACATTCAGAAGACTGAAGTGGGTAATTCATATGAGGGAAGGTGATAAAAAATTCCAAAATGGACATAACAGAACCTCAGTTACCCTTGGAATGTTCACATACATTTCCTAAAGAAGGTGGAGTCACTCTAAGTACATCATTAACTCATTAACAAGCTTATTCTACCTATTAAACTCATTAAATCCTCAGTACCATCTGAGATCAGCCTATCTATAGCTTTGTCCAAGAGATAAGAATAGGCTCAATTCACAACCTTCACAGCAACCCCCTGATAGCCCAGAAGCCAGTACAAGTATCAGCTGAGCCACAAAAGAAATAGCTGCAGCTAGACTGGTACCCTGTTCCTGACTAGCAGGTTTGCAGGGGCATGCTGAAGAAAATACAGAACTTCTAATTTTTCAGTTAGGCCAGGCAGGGCTGGTTGATGCACCTCTGCACCAAACTCCACCACAGTTTAAGCGTGCCAGGTCTCAGCTAAATAATTTATTTGACTTGAGCAAACCAAGCAAGGAATGTTTTTCCTGCTTCTTTTAATCTTCAAACACATTTCCTTCACTCCTTTGTTACCACTGCAGACCACCACGGGTTCAGCACACAGACAGATCCAGCACAGTTACAGACACAAATATCCATTGCTTTGGGATGGCTAAAATGTGCTGTGTTCTCACAGCTGGCAATCCTCTAAATTATGCAGAAATGACCCCATGTTTGCATTAATTAAAAAAGGTTGCATTCTTTCTACATGTTCACTAAGCTATATCTTCACATGAAGGTGACAATTACCAAAAAAGAAAGCCACAGCCGTATTATGGAACTCCATGCTGCCTGTCTTTGCCTCCCTGGAATTTGACCAGGTTTGGAGCTGGAGAACAAAAGAAAGCCATCTCTCTGTGAATCACAGAAGGTGCTACTAGAAAGCTGGTGATAAAGCTTTTGCTTTTAAGTTTTATAGTTTTGGCTGCAGATCCAGTTACACATCAGCATCCAAATAATTAGGTGCTTATCCTAATTGAAGCAATATTTTCAGAATTTCTACCTTATCCTGCAACTTCTGGTGCCTTCTTGGTGTTCTAAGCAGCCTTATCCCCAGGTGAAATTAAAAGGACAAAAGGATACTTTGCAGCATTAGGGCCCCATCAGATCACCTGCTGCTTGTTAAGGCAGAATTACAGCTTATGTTTTCCCAATGTTTTGAATCATTAATTGTGTCTGCTAAGTGAACCAGCTCCAGCTAAAAAGACACCAGGACATAAGCAGCCTGTATGTACTCGCTGGGGAGGTGAAAGAATGAAGTTTCAGTTCTATTCTGAATCTCGCTTAGTGGCGGTAGCTGGTGAGTCAGGGGTCTGGCCCAACAACCTTGACTGGAAATTGCCTCTCTGCACCAAGAGCTACATCTGAATGATTACATCAAAGGCTTTGGCTCAGGCAAATTGGGATTTCCTGCTAGGAAGTAATTTTGTGGAAAGATCTTTTAAGTGACTCAAGTTAGAATTCTCACACAAATTCCCTAAGCCACCTTTCACTACAAAACTGAACTGACCTGTCTGGTTTTGCATCATTCTGTACCTAACACAATTGTGTGCATGTGAACTAAGTAACTCAAAGTGTTAGGTAAGGAATGGGTGGGGAATATTGGTCACAGACAGATGTCAGCAACAATATTTCTGGATTTCATCTAGTACATGTTTACAGAAAATATTAAAGCAGGATACACAATAAGAATGCTAATCTAGTACCAGAATTTCCACATGCAATTGTTAGATACACAATTCATTCTAACACCAAGATGTAAACTCACACCCAAATTTGGTTCTGCAACTGCTACCAAGTGCTGTCACTTACCCCATCTCTAATTTCAATAAATACATGACTGAGGAGAGGGGAGCTGCATTACCATGAGTAAAATCTTTAGTTTTGCTCTCCCTGCTTATTGACTCCTGGAGATACTTAAGTCCATACAAAATGCAGGAAGTGCCCACTCCATGGCAGTGGGTTTGGAGAACTCTAAGGAACACTTAGATGTCACTTTGAGGATTTTTTGCACACATGGGCCTTTTTAGGTCCATTGGTCTGTGCCCACCTGGAGTGATTTGCTGTGAGCATTCCCACAAGACCCCAGAGCTACTTCTGGCAGCTCATGGTGGCTGACACTATGCACGAGCAAGGAGTGGGAGCAAACCATGCAGGGCATGTTTGTCGGGTGCCCCTGGGAACAGTGCTGGAAACGAGATGGAGCTGGCTGAACCCTGGCCAGCACAAACTTCGTGGTCTTTCATGAACTTCCTGTGACCCTCTAAGGAGCACTGAGCTACTGAAACACAGACCTACTTACCTTTCCTATAGCTGCTGCTGCTTTCTTTGAAGCAGTTTTTCCTGTAAGCTGAAGTGGTTTTTCATTTAGACTGACTTACTAATGCTGATGGTGCCTAATATTAAGGTTAACTATACCTCTAAAAAGGCATTTTTCACGTTTTATTGCTCTGAAAAATAAAAGTCGTAAGGTTCTAGATAGGCAAAGAAAGTTACTGTGAAATTAAGAGTTTTTTCTAGGGATACCTAAGGGGATTGACATAATCCTTTCTTATATCAGTCATAGACCTTATTTTCAAAGTACATTTTTTGAATATTAGCAAATACTAACTTCACACTGAATGCCTATAAAAACATGCCATTATTCACATATACTTCAGATTTATCCATGTGCCACAATCTTGCCTGTGCAAATCACTTCCATTTAGAGCAATTAAGCTGAACGAGGCTGAACTAAACAACTTGGGAATTTAAGGCTTAAGGCTTTGGAAGTACGAGTAAAACAAAACAAAACCTCAGCCTGCAATCCAGTCACTGTGCAGCCACGTGCTGTTGGCTATTTTACTGTTGGAACAGACTGCTGCTTCCACGAGGGGAATACTGAGCGTGGTAGCTCCAAGTTATCATGGCAGGGCCGAGCTGCAGGTTGGCACAGCAGTGCCATCAATTTCACTGCTCGGGCTCTGTCCCCTGCTCAGCGCCTTTTCCAATATTCCAATGGCACGGAGGCAGCAGGCAGCAGCTTGTGCACTAAATCCAGCTGCTCTGGAGCACCGAGCCACCCTCCACCCTGGGATGTGCCTCTGCCCGCTGTCAGCACCCTGCCAAGCGCACCAGGAGAATTCCCACCCTGCCACAGCTCCCGAGCTGAGCTCCAGGGGCAGCGCGAGCTCGGCTCGGGGTCAGGACGCAGCCACACAGCCGCGGGGAGGAGAGAGCACAACGGCCCAAAGGGGCTACGGCTCTGAGTGCTGCAAAACCAGACTCTCATCTTCTCATGGACTGTAGGGTTTATAGAAGTAGGTTTCTTTACCTTTTTCCCCAGGGTAGAACATGGCATAGTTTGAATCTCCAGAATTAGGGAGAGCTGTGAAGTGAATTAATCTCAGGCACATGTATACACACTTTAGGCTGTGATCCAGAGAGAAATGATACTGAGCACTATTGCCAGCACTCCTAAACTTAATGAGCAGGCACGTAGGAATTAAAGGATTGTGCAGGACCCAGCCACAGACATCTGTATCACTGCTGGAAATCCTGAGTGATACAAAGGAAAAGTCGCTCATCTAGAGTCACCAACATGATTGAATAAATGAAATTAAATGACTGATTTCTATCTTGATGGTAGTTTGGGGGCTTTTTTTGCCACAGTATACAAATCACTTCAAGAAGGATAGCAGCACACAACAGATATCAAACATTTCTCAGCAGTCCCTTCCAAACATGATTTTGTTCAGACAGACCCTCAGATTTTGTTATAAGAGAAAGTCTGTTCCTGAGCAAATACAAGTGAACTGCTGCGAGCAGGATCCTATTAATTTATTTCCAGTTTGAGATGTGGCCCTATGAATCCTTGGCAGCAAAACAGTTCAAAAACAACAAAAATTATAATTAAATAAATCCTCACTCTTCTGAAAACTATCCCAGGTGGTAGGGGTTTTGGTACTGCTACGTAAATGTTGGATTTAACATAAGCAATTTTAGTTTGCAGTGTAACAAAATTCCATCATTATTAATCTGGGTTGCCATTCAGGTAACTGTAAGAAAAGGGTGAACAAGGGGAAGGAAGAGCAGCACTTCAGAAATGTGGCATCTCATTCTGTTTCTCTGTTGGGCCCGATTTAGACTTCACAAATTAAGATGAAGATTTTAGATTCTTCTTTTGAATCAAAAAGGGGAAGAAGTCTAAGAATATTTTTCTAGAGAAGGGAACTTTATAAACAGCTTTGCCTAACAGTGACAACAGCTTGGTCCTCTATACTCATTTTTACAGCATTGAAACATACAGCAATAAATACAAGTTCACATCAGAGCGAAATTATTCCACCATTTTAATTCACCAAAGGTATGGATAGTGTTAGGTGACTAAATTAAAAAAAAAACCAAACTACTAATTTACTTGGAGGAGAGATTTTTTCCCCCCTGCCAATTAGGTGGTGGTGAAAATCTTGAATATCATGATTTTATTCAAAAATTATCTTAGCTCCAACAGAGATTTATGGGATTTGCCGCAACCATAATAATTTTAAGTGGTGGTGCTGGTTTTTGTGGCCTTTGTTTGCTTTGGTTTTTTGTTAAGTCTAATTCTAAACAGAGAGAAATTTGGAAAATCCAAATGAGACTACTCTCAACAGAGAATTCTAGCCCAAGAAAGAATGAGCTTCTGTAATTTAGGTATCTTCTCAAAATTCCAAACTGAGGCCCTAGTAACTCATAACCTGTGCCAGTGAAAAGTCTGGACAGCTGTACGAAAAGAATATGCAAAAACCAATGTACCTGGAAATTTAGCCTTGGACATTACAGTAGTAGAAGGCAGCAAATACAGGTTACTCCAGAGAAAGGGATCTCATTTTTATTTCCTGGTAGAGGAAAATTAGAAAGGAAACACTGAAAACAAAACAAGTCATATAATAGCTTAAAAGATATACATTTGATCCCTTAGGTTAAAGGACAAAACCAGTTCTGAACAACTAGATGTCTTCCTACATTCACTGAAGCCCCTGTACAGGACAGAATGAATCATAAAGAAAATTTAGGAAAAAAAAAAATTGAAGAACATCAAGAAAATAGTATTAAGTAAAATGCAACTCCTCAAAAAACTGAGTAGCTCTCAGTAAGGTAAAAAATGGAATGAAGGAACTTGATAGGATCCAGCATATAGATCACTCCAGGTTAGCAAGTTGCTTCTAATCTGGCTAATTACTTCATTGCTGGTTAGGACAGTAATTAATACTGCTCTTGCCACATTTCTGTATATCTGTAAGCACAGAGGAATTTTACAGAGCATACCAGAACTCCTGAGCTAGGAATAACCTGATTGACCCCATCTTCCTCATGGAAGAAGCTACCAGCAATGTGCAGCTCTCTAAGGACCTAACAGATGTGTAACACTAAATTGTGACATTGGAAGGGGACAGAGCAATGGCATGGGTTTTGAAACTACACAATTCTTAAGTATTTCAACTCTGTTGAAAAGAGGAAGGGAATTTAGGGTGTTTCTTTCAAACAATAAATACTTAAAATAAGTGGAGTGGAGATTTGGATTTTATCTGAAAATCACTAAGGGATAAGAAAGCAAAGCAGTGCATATGAATACCAAGGCAGCCTTATATCATCCCATTTCTCACAAACACACCTAAAACTAATGGGCATGTAGAGAAAGTCCTCTCAAGTCCTCCTATTGTGAGATTTTAGTATAACATTCAGAGGATTCCTTGGTCACCTTCACTGATCCTTTGAGACTGAGCCAAAAAGCTTAAATTCTTAATTATGCCGGGAAGTTCCAGTCAGTGTCAAGCAAATTATGTTGTTAATAAGGGATATCAATTTGTGCATCCATGTAAGTACTGACCACCCTCTGCTCGTTTTTAATAGTTTTGAGAACAGCAACTGAGGTCCTGCTGTCTGCTCCTAATATTTAGTCTCTGCTGTGTGCACTGTTCAGAAGCATTCAGAAGCAGCAAAGTAGGACTCTCACTGACTATTACATAATGCAAAAGCACAAGGGCTCTTCATAAAAACACTCAGAGCCCACCCACCACCTCACCTGCTGAAGACAACCCAAGGGAGAAAGGAGCAGTACATTTTGCAAGCCCCGTGGTAACAATTTGCAATATGAAGGTGCTGAGAGGGAAATAGTACCACCAATTTGGAGGAACACTTGGACATCAGACCAGCACAAGACAAAAGAACTAACTGAAAAACAAAAGGCCTGCTCATTTAAGGCTGTGTACTGGAGCATAAACATATATAGTACTGTCAAAGCAAAGAACGTAAAAGATAAACAGATGAAATGCATTAAACAGATCACCTGCATTACAGAGAAACATCAGATTTGTGAAAATACTATTGATCTGAGTATCACAAGGATGAAACCCTACGTAAAAATATGTCAGGCTCCCCCAGGCGTACCAAGAGAGGTTATTTAAGAGGGAGGTTGCCAGGAAGTAAAACTGAGGTTGTTCAGCAGCATTCTAGGGCTTGCAAGGAGGCAGAAAAGCCTTCTTGGAGCTCTTACTGCCCAGTAACATCCACTGCATAACTCTGCCCCCAGTGCCAGCTGGTCCTTTTAGCAAACTGTTCAACAGTTTCCTCTCAGGTGATCTGTTCTGCCTCCAGAGTCCTTTAGACTTGAGTGCCACAGAAGCACCTGACATTCTGGGTGTTGTCTTGTAGGTTTGTTTAAACATGACTTAGAGCTTCCTATCTCTTCAAATAAACACCACAGCCCAAAGTCTCCAATTACACGTTAGGAAATGTTGTGGTCCAAAAAACATAGATTGTTGTGGGTTTCACTAGCTAAAACCATTTGATTCCCATCTTGCCTAGGCAGTAATACTGAGGACATTGTTCCTAACTCACCTATCACAGCATCAAAAGTAGAGGCCTGTTTGGTTGTATCCAACACAGCTTTTCATGGCAATATTACAATGCATCTGATTCTCTTCATAAATGTACCCAACATAACCAGAGTATTGGGAATATCAAAATAGGCTCCATATTCAGACAACAGATGAAGTGAGCCAATACTTACAGGATATATTTAGGATATAGAAAAAAAAATCTTAGTGCTTTTTTGTTTTAATTAGAGAAAATTGCAATGTCTACACCAGCGCTGCAAGGCAATCTTCCAAGAGAGCTAACTAAATGTATGAAAATACTTTTACTGAAATAACTTACGCTGAATTAAATGTTTTGCTACTTTATTTGATTTGGCTTACTGATCATTTAACTGTCACCGAATTCTGAACTTAAGAAGTGGCAATGTTTAATGACAATAAGACATTGTAGATCATGTGTTAATGCTGATTAATGCACTTCCCAAGCGTGCTGGGAGCATTTGGCTTGCCTTGTACCTTACACTGTGCACCCAAGGCATGCATTCATCAGCACTACTGCTCTGTCTGTCATGTCTTATTGCTGAAGTGGTGCACCATTCCCAGTATGTTTGCTTTGAGCCTGCCTCAGTCAATTTACATTACACTGCCCACCCAAACCCACATTTTTGAGGTTCACCCAGCTCTTGATGATCAGGGGCCTGTATGTTTAATAACGTTTTGCTCTGCCAGTCTAATTAACTCCAGCACTGTATCTGCAGTCAGATAAAATGCTCATTTCACACCACATTAATTTTTATCAGCTGAACATTAAGCAACACAAAGCTATCTATGCTTGGTTTAATTTACATACTGACAGAGCTACAAAGAATTACTGCAGTGACTGCAAAGCAAATAAGTAGAACTGGCATCAAACATGGCTTCTTCAAAATGAAATATTGATTTGCAAGGCTGGCATCCCAAAGCGGAAAAGAGGAAAAGAAAGAGAATGAGAAATTACTTTCCCCTGTCGGCACTAGGAAAGAAAATACACAGTTTGTAACCTGTATTTCCTTAAATGTTATAGCTTGAGAGGGGTATTAAAATTAAAACTTATTCTTCAATTGGCCAAGAAAAGTTAGAGGTGATGGTAACATTTCTCATGGCTTAGAAAGAAAAGGCAAAAGGGGTCAGGAAGGTGGGGAGGGACACAACGAATGTGTTAGAGAATAGAACTTAAAAGATTTTCCTGCTCTTTTCACTAGCAAAATTTAGCTGAGCAGTCTTCTTTTTGTGGACTATGACCGTAAGTCCAGTTTGAAGGCAGAACATATGAAAGACCCTGGAATTCTAATATATGAATAACAACACAGAAGAAAAATTCTGGGAGCCTGGGATTTTATTCAGAGTCTAGCAATGACCCTTCAGTGCTGTTTAAAAGCATCAGTGACCCCACTGTAGCCAGAATAGTAAGTGTTCATATGAGTTAATCTGAACACAAAAAAGCTGGCCATGTACATCAATCATTGCCAGCTTTTCCAGAATGCTGCACCACAGTAGTGAGGTGAAGACCTTAGCTCCAAAAATAAAGTATCCTGTCTCTGCTCAGCTGGCCAAAGTCAAACCTTCACTAAAGCTAATTGTGAACTGCACACCATTTAAGTGTTACAGAATACATCTTCCTTTGGGCTTTATCTAGTCTTCTGTTTGAGGTTAAAAAAAATTAGCAAGTTCAACTGAGCTGCATTGCAAAAATCTCACAGACATTTAATAAATGAGCAAAATTAATAGAGTAGCACTCTGCCACTTCTGCCTGTAGGTTAACATCATCTTTTCAATCTTGGAGTTAGTGTGTGCCACTGAGTGATCCTGGGCTTTTTTCCCCCATTCCTCAGCAACCCTAAACATTAGGAATGACACTTCAGAAGCAGGAACGTTTCCACTCCCAAAAGTGCACGAGGTCATCAGCACTAGCAGCTCCCTCATAAGCAGGCAAGGAAGACAACTCACAGATCCTAGAGGAGGACTGAACAGCGAATGTTCAGTGTTCCTTTCACGAGGAAAAATGTCCAGGAAAGGACTTGGTAAAACTTCAAGAGCTTTCTTGAGCTTTATTTGGTTTGCTGGAGAGCTACGATTTGGGCCCTGTTCAGCTCCAGGGTTTTCTGGCTGCCTGAGAAACTGCCCTTGGCATTGATGTAGTTAAAAGCCTGCGTGACATTTGAAATTTTCCCTGTCCCCGTCTCTATGGCTTCCTGTGCTTTCTTGCCCCTGCCTCTAAGTGAGCAGAAGGGCAGATCTACATTGGACTGGGAAATTGTGGCATTGTTCCCTGAGGAAATTGGCTACTGCTGTGAAATTTTCCTTTGCTGTCGAAGTCACCTTTATGAGGAGCTCTTTTCTCTTCAAAGAGCAAATACAGTTAATAACCTCCCACCTAGAAGCACTAATATTCAGCTTGACTGGTAAGTGAACAGTAATTTCAAAACAGGACATGGTATTATAGCTATTTCTATTGACTGCAGTGCAGTTTATTATTGTATTCCAGCTATTTTGGGAAACAAGTCAACTTAAAATGTCATATTAATTATTTACAAAATACTGACATAAATGAAATGAATATTTGACTGAAATAACAGTTCAGTGCCTCACTCTGCCTTCTTAATGAACATAACAGGGAACTGCTGAATAATTTTCTGCTTACTCTACCACAATCTTTACTTCTCCTTCCCCTGCAAAATAGACCATCAAAAAAAACCTCAGGCTCAGACATCTCTGAATCTTGGACAGGTCAAACAGTAAAATCAAATCTAGATTCCATCTACAGTTAAATGCTGAGGAACTGTTTGGTTTATCTTTATAGAACATTCCTTCAACAAAAGTTACAGTCACTGTCTCAGGGCACACTCACTTTAATTTCAGCTGTGCTTTGAAATATGAGAAGGAAAACAGCCCTGAAATACCACTCTAACTAAAATCAGTCATTGTTTTGGAGTAACTACAATACAAAGAGTATTGGTCCTTTCTGACTTCCTTGTCAGATTACGAGCCAGCAGTTTTCTAAAACATTAAGTCAGTCAGAGCCCAAAGGATAACATGACTTCTAATTCAAGGTAACTGGAATAAAGAAAAGAGAAGAGAGGCTGATTAATTAGAACTGTATAGTGAACTAATTTGCATCCCTATTCTCACTGGTTTTCTAAAAAGAGAATCAATGTGTGTTTGTGCCTCACATCATCTGGCTCCTTCCCACATTAAAAATGACAGGTTTTGCAAGTGGAAAAAAAATTCCTATAAAAAGGTATATTTCCTATTGGGACACAGATGATTTGTACTGAAGTAGAATTTCCTTCATCACGAGTGAGTTTGGGATAAGAAGCATGGAAATTTGTTCTTGGATTTCTTCCAAGAACTAGCAGGACTTCCAGCACTGCTGTTACAGAAAATTTGAGAGGTTAATCTAAATTATTTCATGCATCCTGCCACCACATCATCTGCCATGTCACCACTTCTGCCCAGCAGACAGAGCAGTGTAACCCTTCCTTGCAACTAAAGCCTCACCTGTGCCTGAGATGGGCACCTGGCAGCACAGAAATGATGCAATTCTGCACCTTCCCACCACCCTTCCCTTTTCCAGCCACAAAAAGGATATCCATAACAACTCTCACTAGAGAGCAGCAGGGCAAATAAGGGGATAGACCAAGCAATCTTTGCCTTGTTTCTATGCTCCTAGCACAAGAAGATGTAGAAAACAGTGAGTCATCACACTGAATTTTCCATTCAAGACTGCTGACTGAAATGATAGAGCTCCCAGCTGCACAGTAACACCATGGACTGAGTTGGAGGAGATCCCTCTCAATCCATCCACATTTCTGTTTCAAATCACATTTTTACAGTGGTGAAATTTTACTAGTAATCCCAGCTGCTTTACTGAAGTGTTTTGGAGGTCCAAAGATCCTCATAAATTTCCCTCAGCGTTTAAGGCTACTTTAACTCATTTGAACTGAAGTGGCTCTGATACTTGGAAATAAATCTCACTTTATGGCTTGGAAAGACCTGGGCAAATATTAGCCAGTTAAGTCCCCTGTGACTTCCTGCCTCAAAAAGTGATATGAGACCTTGCCAGAGCTATCAAACTGAACTTTAACTCTGCTTCACATCTGCCTGAAATGCAGAGGTGGGAAGATTGGTCTTATGGTCCACTGCCTCTGCAACAACTAACTAATCAAATCCTTTTTTTTCCTTTTCTTTTTATTTAACGTCACTAACCAAAACGCTGTTTTTCAAACTAAGACAAGATGTGCCATGAACTGTTGGCTTACACCCTAGGCACACTTTCTATAGCATTCCCCATTCTATATAATGCTGGGGGGGTTTTGTATAACATGACTTTCTGCCTTTCTTAGAACGGGAGAATGTCATTTATCTCTCTGTACACATCTAATGTTAAAATGAAGAGATTCCTTTTCACCACCCCATTCCATCCAACTTTCTTTTCCTGGACTCCACTTTTGCCAGCACTTTGTGTAGGCTCTGTCTTTGGTACCTGAAGTCAGTAGTTTATTGCTATGCAGGCTTCAGGAGTGAAACGTCACTGGCTGAGAGGGAGCAAGTATTGGTCTTGACAGTTTGGATGCTGCTTCCTTTCTCAAAGATGACTTTTTTGACAGCACCAGAAAGCTTTGTCTGTTTTCAAACTCTAAGATATGACAGGGATTTAGAAGGCAGGATAAGACAGACCATGCCAGGTCAATGTTTTTTGTCTACACAAGCTTACGGTCTCTTTGAATTTATAAACTAGTAGAGGAAAAGATGCTGCGGAAAAGGAGGGGGAAGAGTTTCTCAAATGCTTGCAAAAGGTCTGCTTTGCTCAGTCAAACCCTGATGTATTCAAGAGGAACCACACAGCCTTTGTTAAGCTATACATCCCATACTTAATTGAGAAATAATTTCTAATAAGTCCTGGAGAGCTACAGGTCTTTCTATCTCTCAGATGGGAAACAATCGTATCTCACGGCAACTCATTACGTATTCTTTTTGTACCACGAGTTGTTTTAAAACCGTGAAATTAGTTCTGGCAGAGTGTACAGAGAAACACCCATGAGATGAGACTGAAGGAGTTATGTAAGGTTTCCACACATTCCTCATGAATGTTAACTCTTCGTGGCTAGAAGTCAACTTTTTTAGATGAAGAAATATTCACGTAATATACAAAGGAAACAGTTTTTTCTTCTCTCCCTAATATTCTGTCCATCCAAAATCTCCATAATTATGTTTGGCACAGAAACCTCCTTTCTCCATTGTTTCTTTGATACTTAACCATGAAATACAATTTATAAACTGATTTACAATATTTATAATTTAGTCGAGCTGGAGCTGCCTGTGGTGCCAAGTAAACTGACCCTTCTGTGTGGTATTCTGCAAACTTTCAAAATGTATCAGAACCATTAATATATCAATTGTCATACAGGAGCCCGAGTGCCAGAACACAAGATCAATACGCTGATATGTCCAGTGGGTTGGGCTCCCTGACCTGGATACCTTGGACCCTCCAGCAAGGATCACAAACCTTTCCAAAGACTATTGCCACTCTGTTAGTGAGCTTTTAGCCTCTCTAGGAACAATGTCAGCCTTGGAATGCTAGCAGGACATTTTTTGGTAGATGTCAGTTAGTGAACGGAGAGCTCTCAAAGATGGAATTCTTCTCTTGTCCTGCTCAGCCTGGAGAGCTGCAACGACGACTGGGATCAGGTTAATGGCATTGCTCAACAAATGCTCACTTAGAGCTGGGAAGAGATTCCTTGTGCTCTCCTGCAAGTGGGATAGAGGGCCAGGAAACTAAGGTAGAACTCGAGTCCAGCTTTGAGAGCTCCGGATGAGGTCAGGACAGAGCTGCAGCTCAAGGAACAGTTAAGACAGGATCATTTGTCTCTCTCCTCTTAAGAGTCCAGTGCTGACTAAACCAACAAGCCTGCCTGCAATACACACTCTGCAGAGAGAGAGGGAAGAATTAGTGCAACTGGGTGTCAGGACTCAGCAGGGTCTATATAAAAGCACATATTGCAAACTCAACCTTGAATTGCAGGTACACTCATAATTGCTCAGCATGAAAAAAAAATCACAGGAAACTTGCAGTGAAAGCTTTAATTTGTTAAATTAATGTTGAAAAGATTCTGTGTAAAGTCCTCACTGCTTGCTAAGCCTTTATTAGTGCAATCTAATGAATGAACTGCCTTTGCAGACCTGCTTAAGAACAGGCTATTTAAAATGCACCTCCTTTTACTTATAGCATTTAACAAGAAATTAAAATTATTTGATAAAAACATAGCAGAATTAAAAAACAAAACAAAAACAAATAAACCAACCAAAACCTCCCAGCACAACAGAAGCACTTCAGTAGCTGGATTCAGTAGCTTAGATAAATAGAAATAATAAATTTTCATTACATGATAGAAGGTGACAATCTCTTTTGAAAATAAAAAAAAAGTTTTAAAAATCTACATGTTACATACAGCTTAACTTTTAAAATTTCCTAAGTTTCCAGGATAGAAATGGCCTCATTTAAGGCCACGTGATGCTAATGAAAGAAAAACAATAAATTTGTATTTTACTTGTAACAATCTTCTGTTGACACACTCTGCCACATCCATAATGAAGAACAGAAGTCAGACACTTCCTGTTAACTGATGGGAATTGGAGTTCTGAATGTTATACAAATAGCAAGAAGAAAAAAGTTTCATTGGCTTGTTCTAAAACTCAATTAGACCATTAAGAGAGGAAACAATTAAGGTCACCTAAACATTTCTCAAAGTAAATGGTACCCTGGAGTTCAGCAAAACTTTAGGACTGTTTCCAAACATCTTATTTTCCTCTCTTTAAATGTTATGGAAAATTGCTCTGAATATGATGCCAAAATGTAAAACTGAAAAACACAAAGGATATTAGGAATGTCTGAATTACAGATGTCTCTAAAGACTAATAGCATAAAGATGTGAAGCAGGTTGACCTTAAATGTCCTTATTCTCAACCTGTTGGAAGGTCTTTGTTTCTTACAGTTTACTTCCATACTTAGGCTGACTGGAAATGATGATAACCATTCATAGAAATCTTATTAAAAGAAAATAAAATTGCTCCTTCATGCACCTGAGCCCACTGCATGTGCTAATAATAGGTGAGATTGCCAAAATCCTCACCAACTTTCCTCCACAAGGAGAGGAACTGTTGAGCAACAGACACATCCAAACCAATATCCCCAGTGGAACACGAGAGCTTGTGGCACCAGTCAGCATCTTCCCTCAGCCAAATTTAAAGAACCATTCAGTACCAGCTGATAAAAAAAAAAAA
>VZSE01012296.1:589494-753511 GCA_013398275.1 Promerops cafer | reverse complement strand
CTTTAGACTGTCTGAACTATGCTCATGAGAGCAGCCCACTTGAACTAATACACTCTAAGTCAGGTTGTCTTGTTTCCCAGCTGGCAGAAATTGATAGTGCTTCTCACTGGAGTTGAATGACTTGTGCTCAGGGTACAGGCACAAGGACAGGCACCAGTCCTTGGTGATGCTTCTTGTGCTTTCCCTCGCCCTCTATTTCCCATACAGTAACAACCAAACCCTTTAAGGAGAAGGTCCTTTGTTAAGACTGTTGAGCTTTCCCATGGCCAAAAAAAAAAAAAAAAAAAACAACAAAAAAAAACAACCCGGACACTACAACTGAAATCAAGTTTTACAGTTCAGTTGGCATTCTCTGCTTTTCTGGAGACTGGCTGCAGAATTTGAAACCACTACAAAGAACCTTCAACCACATGTCCCAGCACATTTCCACTCACACACTCAACAGGAACAATTTTCATAAAAGAATTTCCAAAGCTTCCAAAGTAATCTAGTCTATCCAACAATAACCTGGATTCCCCCACAGTTTATCAATCTCATACCCCTGCCTCGTAAACTCAGCAAGCCTCTTATTCCTTAAAGAGAGTCCTCCAAAATATTTTCATCACACACAAAATAACACTGCCTGAAACAAGTGGTGATAACATCATATTCAGATTATTTATAGTGTTACAAGAAATGCACAGCATGCTTTGGCTTTCATTCTGATGTCTTTAACTGCAAGATCCTCAACTGACTTTCATTTTCTGTCCCGCCTTTCACCCATGGAGGGGAATGAAGATCTCTCCACCAATAAACTTGTCGATGGTGTTTAATGAGTTTGCACTTTGAGTGGGAACTGAGGGCCATCCCTGCACATCAGCTTACCCGTGGAAAGTGCCTCAGAGTGTGCTTCACAACCTCTTGTAAATGTGTTGAAGAGATTTTTAACACAAAAGACTAAAGCAAATCTTTTTCTTCCTACTGAGGCGTATACCTATAAAGAATTAATTGAAGGCCACGTAACTTCTGATCAGTTCATGTCTGTAGCTGGCTTCTCGACTAAAATGCTGAGAGGATGGTTTGCCCATACTGCAACCTTAATCCATCACAGGTGTGAACAGAAGACCAGCGTTCCTTCTAAATCCTGCACATATGGTAGCAATGTAAAAGTGAAATCACATCTATTCAGCAGAATGAGAGCCAGGGAAACACTGTGGACCTCTACTAGAACTGTGTGTCAGCTTGCATCTGTAGCACATGTTGGTCAACACAGTGCTACAGCACTTTAAAGGCAAGCAAAGAGGCCTGACTGTCAGTTTAGCCAAGCGTTTCAGTGCTGACACGTAGGGGTGTAGCTGCTTTGTACTTTTGCTATTTACTGCTAATAGAAACAGTGGCACAATTCTAGCATGAAAATAACAGCAGTTTGGCCAAAGAGAACAGACACTGCCCTCTGAGCACAGGTTGGGACACAGCAAACAAGTGACCCAGCCCAAGGAACCCCTTGTGCAGCACAATGGGCTGAGGTGGCATGACATATACAGTGCAACTGATTTGCAGCCCAAAGCAGAAGGAGATGGATACGACTTATTTCTAAGGTAATGGTGAAGCCATTTCAAAATTGTTCTCATGCATATGAGGACAGGTTTGAAACACACTCTGACATACTCTAGCATACAACAGAGTCCTGGCACTAAATAACCTCTGGAATATCTTTTTCACTTCTTTCTAACAACAAAATCAACAAAACTTTCTTTTGGTTTTCATACTACTTTCCATACAGTTCTATAATCCACCACACTGTGATGACTTCCTTTAGTGCCCTTATGTTGCCTTCAAAATTATCCAAGATCTGTTAAAATGTGAACTCCTGTGCTTGCCCATGTAAGGTATGTTGTGTGAAGAAATGATGCTACATACAAACTACCAAGTGAGAAATTCAAGGGGCCTTGACACAAGGAACCAGCAAAAAGTCACCGTACTTTGCACCAATTGGTTTTTACAGCCTTCTTTGTATCCATTTAAAAAAGAACTAAATAAAGCCTGCACTAAATAAACACCTGGCTCTGGCAACACAAATTCTTAAACTGCCTTTAATCCAAAGATGTTGCATATCACATTTACTCCCTGGACTTCTCTGGCACGTGCATAGGTGTACATGTGTTGCTGTCTCTTCACAACACTGAGCCAAACTCGTAAGAAACAGAACACAAGAGGCCTCAACAGCTTCAAGTATATCCTATTTTAGAGGTCCAAACTCAAGTGAATTTTGATTCAATGGCTCAACTTGTTAGAGACAAGAGGAAGCTGAAGCCAACACAACTGTGTTAGTGTTAGTTTCTACCTTAAACTAGAACTGAAGTCCATCACCATAAGACTCTCTTGCATTGTTCACCTTTATAAATGGGTATTTTGCAGCACCACACACAGATAAACCCCAAACCGTTGTTTAGCGACATATCACATTTCCTTAATTACAGCAGTAGAACACATTTATAAGGCTAATATAATGAAAATGGCTATAAAATAAAAAAAACAACCATTGTATTTTCTGCTCTGAGTACAAAAAAAATCTCAGGGAAAAAACCTGCAGATGCAAGATGGGAGTGGGGGAAAGAGAAAATATTTCTAGGCTCTTTAAAACAACTGACAAAAGCTGTTTATATGTAAATATGCTTCTAAAATGCTGTAACTGCTTTTTGTCTGTACAGGAGCTCAAACTGCTTAATTTGGAGACATTAACCATACCAAGGTACATTCCCATTTTGCTGAACAGTACAATACATTCCAGTGCTCTGCTCAACATCACACCACATCCTTTCAGGCTTTGCTCTCCTTTTACTCTTGGTTTGGTTGTCTCTCCAGTGAAGGAGAGCAAGCTGTAAAGGGTAACCACCAGCACATACTACACAGTTATAACTGTTGTATCTGAAGTACAGCAATTTGGTTTTGAGCTTAGAAGCAAACCAGTGGCACCAATGTGTTTCCACTTAACTTGGACATCTTATATTTGATCTAGCAAGGTACTCCATTACATGAAGACCTTAAGCTACACAATAAGAATTCAGATTTTTTTCTCTGTGTTGATTTCTGTCTATTTCAGATATTAAGAATTAGGCATTTGTGTAGCAGAAGGCCTGGGAAAGTAATGTATTCAGAGCTACAGTCACAGGCTCTGCTAATGATGATAAACAATGGTGGAATATCCTCCACATGAAGGGCCATACCACTCTCACAGGAGTCATCAGTGTCTTTTCAAAAACCTTTTCAGGAAAGTCTTTAGCACCTGATTTATGCACAAAAATGCAACTATGTCCAAAATACAAAGATATAAATGACCGTCAGTCTTCCTGTTGGAGTCTATTAAGAAAGATATAATATATAGTAGGACAGAAAATTCTCACCCGGTTGCTGTCGAAATATTTATACAGCAGATCCTCACAAATTATCTCTTCACCTCTCCATGTGGGAATACAAATCCCTTAAATTTAATGATGCTCTTGGTACCAATTGTCAGGGGATACATATGCATAAATAGTGTATAAATAACCGTCATGTTCAAATTCTAGGAGCTGCAGATACACACTTTGCTTGCATTTTTTTTTTTAACCAGTTTTAAGCAACATCACAGAAAACTCATACTAAATCTATGTTAATATCACGCTCAAGATCTAGAAAATTGGGATAAGGACAGAATTACCTCTTAATCATTAGGCTGGCACTCCAAATCACAGTAAGCTTTTTAACTGCTATGGCCCTCTAAGAAACACTCAAAACAATGGGAAATTTGCACACATTGACCTTTTACTAAAGCATAACAAGTCGAATTATGACCTCTATTTCTACTTTAACACAAGATTACATGGCTTTGGACAGCTTTGGCTCAACCCTGAATTTTTTCTTTTTTTTTTTTAATTACAAGAAATACCTTTAAAATGATAACAAAGCATAAAAAATTACTGTCTGAGCTCCTGAAAATGAATGTTGAAGCAAAACATTTACTCTATTAGAAATTAATACCACAACTCATCTATAATCTATTATTGAGTGCTTCAAGAATAGTTTGTACTCAAGTGGACAGAAATTCTCTCTACAACCCATTTATTGGAGAAGGAAAAATTTAAGAGTAGTGTCACATTTTGAAAAATGTTATTTTATTGGCTGTAATTTTTCATGGTACCTGTGGGGACTGGATGACAGCTCAACACTGCAATTGTCCTTCATGCTGATATCCTTTTTTTAGTTGAGACTATCCTGGGAATACACTAGGAGTGATTTATTTGTCCCTGGACCTGTAAAAGGTTTCAGGAAGGTGGAAATGGATGCACGGCTAGTTGAGAAGAAATAAGGAATGTGCCCAGCACACTTACTTAGGCAGGAACTAACAACCAGCAGGGAATATTTAATCACTTCACAGTACAACTGAGCAAGACTTCTGATGGCTCATCTCCTGCTTGCTGCTTGCAGTGCCAAAGCCAGGCAGCCCAGCATCAGCAGCCCTCTGCTCCACGGTAATGAGAATCCTTTGGCACCTCCCTTCCACTGTCATCCTCAGGAGCCAGACCCGTAACCCTGTGCTGCACGTGCTGCTGGGACCAACTTTCCAAATGGAGCAACCCTCCCAAGCTAGCTTTGACTTAGTGAGTAGTATTCAATGCTCTCTGCCAATGGCTCCTGTTTTCACAAAATCACCTGGTTTTAAGATGGATACTTTTACCATCCATACAGCACACTTAGGTTCCGCAATTCTATTGGATTTGCTGACTATTGACTCAACAGGAACAACAGCTGGCATTCCCTCAGTCAGAGTAGGTAAGAGGACAAAAACACAAGAGAGGCTAAAGTCATATTTGAGCTTTGTAACAGTTTTATATTCATCAGACATCCTCCTGAAAGCAGGTGTTTGCTCAAAGAAAAAAGGAGATGTGCCTTTAATTTAAGTAGGCCAAGTTTTATTACTATTTAATGAAATTCAGCCTTTTGCAAGCACATTTCAAAAGCACCCAGACAGCACTCTGCAGTTTAGCTCAGGCTGGAGACTGGGGGCTGAGAAGGATTCAGGCAGTCTGTCTAGACACAACCAAAGGCAGCATCAGAACTTTCCTCTACAAATTATAATGGTAGAAAACTCTCATTTGGTTTGATTCTCAGCAGGTAACTTGCTAACAACAGTAATTATAATAAACTGTTAGTGACAAGACAAAGAAATGGAACAAGTTCCACAGAATTTCCTGCTTTTGGGATGTTCAATTTATTGCACCATACCTACACAAGGAAACTGTCTATTATACAGGCCTCATGCACAGTTCTTCTCCTTCTCAAGCACAGTTATTACGACCTGGACTATTCAAGCAAAGCATTCCCAATGGCATTGCTGCTATTTAAATACTCTTAAAGTGAGCAATGCAGCCCCGCTGTAGAAACATGCACGTTTGCAAAGAATGCATTGAGATCAGCAGTGCTCATAGCATGCTTTAAACTGAAAAAATAAACTATGAAAACAGAAATAGAAGGTCTGAAAAGTCCAGATACCACATGCAAATTTCAGCTACCGGGCCCCACCTCATAGTGCCGCAACATGTAGCATCTCTCTAATACACATAAATGAATTAAAATGTATTGTGAAGCATAACTAATCATTATACTTTTAATACCTTCAGCTGAAATCTGGCCATCCTGTATTCCTTGGAGGAAACAATCACAGACAGGCAAACACTGCCTTCTTTACCCAGGCAGAGAGCATTCCACCTGGAGCACCACAGACCATCCCAGCGACTAGAACACGAGGCCCTGCCGCCGTCATGGCTCACACAGAGCTGTTATCAACACAGATTTGTACATCATTTGCAGAAAAAGGACATCAGATTCTGTCCATGCTGCAAATTACGTTCTTCTGTAACAATAATCAAGTTACACCCTATTTGCAATAAATTGTCATTTGTTTGTCCGAACCTGTTACTTTGGATGATTACACAAGAACACTTTTCAGACTCATTTTCAAAATATATTTCAAATGCTCAGCAAACATGAACTTACTGCCTTTTCGCTTCACAACTTTTTTAAGTAATTGAATTAATTTTTTACTTTACTAATAGAAAATTAGTTTCTATTTATGCAGGGAGAAACAAGTCTTTATTCTGAGCTAAAATGAAATAACCTTTTCTCATAAAATCTATTCAGATAGAGCCTTCAGCCCTCAAAAATTATAAAGTCTACTAAAACACTTCGAGAATAAGCTAGTTATCAAGGTAATGGATTTGTTATCCCTATTTAAAGTACATAAATCATAGCATACTGATAGAGCAAGTTTGAATATTAATTAGGTTTTGTTTGGGTTTTGCTTCCAATATTCAGGGCTACTGTCACAAAAAGGCAAGCACAGCTTTGTGACCAGGACATTGTACAAGAACACAGCATTTCTGTTAACTTCTCTATTAATTCAGTAGCTTTACTAGGCAAACTGCATTGCTGCCAAATAATTTTACATTATAAAAGCAAAGTGCAGTCAAAGAGATCCAGAAATGCTCTGTATTTTAGTCTTTAAAATCAAAACATTAGCACTGTTCTCATATATGCACTCTAAAATTTTCTTTTCTCCCATAAACTTGGACACCTTCAAAATTAAACAAAGGTAATTACGTGATTAGACAAGGGAAATAAGTATGTAGTTTCTCATTTTAATCTTCAAACTATAATAAAAAAATAAATCTAGACAGTTTCTGTCAAATTAGCTCTGTAGAAGCAGTTATTTCCTGCAATTCAAGTTATATTAGGCAAAACAAAGCCAGAATGACTTGGACACTGCCACAAACTGATACTTCAAAGATAAAACAAATGAAGAAAGAACCACAGGCAGCTCCAGCCCGCTAAGGCTCCATGGGCAGAATTGATATCAATGTCTCTGTAACAGTAGCTATTCCTGCACAGCTGGAGGTTTTGAAGGCCTTCTCCAGACAACATCAGATACAATGTTTAGCTGTCAGGATACTGACTATCCTTCTAATGATACTCCCAGGAGCAACAACTTGTAGGAATGGAACAATTTGGGATGCCTGACAATTCAATAAATATCTTGACGATTTTGACTCCATTCTGGTTTTAGAAGCACAGAGCCCTTGTAGGGGAAAAAAGTTGTTTTCAAACTAAAGGCTGTGAGTTTTGATTCAATATTGTTCAAGGCCTCTCAAGCAGATTTCTGGAAGTCTGCTGCTAAGCTTTTGAGCTCAGCTCTCAAGTGCAATGTGCTCTAAATACATGACCTGCATTGAACTGCTGCCCCAGCAAGCTGTAGCTATTATTCACTTCACAATACAAAGTCCACAGCACTTGAAGGTTTGATCTACATGATAAATTAAATACGTCTCGAACGCTACTTTCTGTAAGAGAGCACAGCCATCCGAACTGTGCACAACACCATTTATCAACTACACCTCACAAAGACATTTTTCAAGTCCTCCACCTCTCTTTCACCTAGATACAGTTCTTAGGCAGAACATGGTAAAAAAATTAAAATGTTGTGTGAGATACAACCTACAGTATTTTCTGTCATTGAAGACTTTCCCTTTAAATCCCATTACAACCTCTGTCCAATGTTACCAGCTTATGACCTCTGTTATAAATAATTTATGGACTGACTCAATGAGTTGGAAATTAATTGTGCACAAAGTGAGGAACCATCTCTAAACAAATGTAACATTACAGTTTGTTTCGACTGCTTTTGCCTTGATCCCATGTAACCTTACATTTACAAAATGAATTCTGTTAGAGATTAAGGATAGATTTTGTCATTTCAAATCAAAGCTGTGCATGGCATAAAGTAACCAGACAAATCACATTTCTCCTTTAATTCACACGACAAATACACATTTTACATCTGATCACAGGACATTTGAGGCCGTCTCAAAACTTAGAGAAAATCAAATATTTATTCTTAAATCAATGAAAAAAGATGCTTTCTCAACATACTGGTATCCTATAGTGGTGCTGTCCAAAGAATATTCATGAGGCAACTGAGCAAAAATCTCTTTGAATCAATTATGGTACTGGAAATGTCATCAGAATGCTCTCAAGACTTGCCTTATTTTTCACCATCATGCTGTGAGCACCTGTGACTTGGTGACAACCCATTTATTTGCAGTGCAGGAGACCTGCAAGTTCAAACCATACTCTGCATCCCAACTCTCTCAGGACACACCTTCATGAATAACCAGCCTGAGAAGGAGCAAGCCCCTCATCAACTACACTTGGTAATAGACCGATGAACAGCTCAAACACGAAAAGCAAAGGCACTAAGAAATGACACAGAAAAAAAGCTTTGTGCATTGAAGAAAAATTAACATTGTTCAAAAAAACATGGATCAAAAGCTCCTTTTCTCTTCCAGTTTTTTTTAAATGCAGTCCAGGATCAAAAGTCTGACCATAACAAGGCATTAGAGAAACCCAGCCTTGGGAGATGACAGGGGGAGCAGACAGCTGGAAACCCTGGGAACTGACTCTCATGGCCAGGAGAAGGTAAGGGAAGGCTGCACATGGCTCCCTCAACTCCTGAGGATCACCTGCCTCTCAGAAGGACAAACAGGGAATGGAGACATGTGCATTATTGTAAAATCAATAAAGCTCCCATGACAAACTAAAACTAGCACAGGTCTATGCTGTACATCTTCACAGCCTGTGTGAGTGCAGCACAAGGCATTTGAAGGATGCAATCCCCAGTCAGACTAAGATGCTGAGACCACTGAGAGTCTCAGAATTTGGAGCAACATGGAGCACAAACATATTCCATTGTTTCTCTTAAGGACTCAAAGTAGCAGAGCCAATGCTCATGGTCATCAGGCGTTAACAGCATTTCCTGGTCTGTCTGGACCCCATAAGGAACTGATGTATTCCAACCGTGATGCTGTAACCAGCTCACTGGCTTTTTCTACACAGCTTTGCTCACAGAGGCCATAATACATGCCAGATAGTTCTCTCATGAATTTCCACCATTTCCCCCTTATTTAAAAATATTATGCCACATTTTACGAATGTAGCTACAAATGTAGGCCTCATCCTCTTGATCCCTTCCTTCTTTAAGGTAGTAGAGAACTATGTGACTTCTGGGTCAAATGAAAACAAATGGGTCGAGATTAATTAGTATCACTGGAAGTTACCATGACTAAGTTGGAGTCTACTACTTGATTCACACATCAATGTGGGCTATACCTGGAGGAACTAGGGCCCTGCTTTATTCTTAAAATGACACATTTCATCTAGTAGGGACAGGGTACACATTTCCTCACATCCTCCCCATTTAGCAGTTGCCTTTTTTAAAATGGTAGCTGTGGAAAGCACTGCTGACAGAGTCAGTCTCTGTACGAACAGCAATATGCACACAAAATGTTCCCTCTGCACCAGTAAACCTGCTGTGGGCAGCTAAACAGACCTTTGTCTGGGCAGCTTTCTTCATTTTAGAAGCAAATACCTCTGGAAAGAAAAAGAGAGGCTACTTCTCCTCCTTCCCTTGACATTACTAACTTCCTCATAAGAATTAGAGAACCCTCACTGAAGATTCTGAAATTCCAGTTTTTCTTCAGTTACTTTTCTGCTCAAATGTAGGTATTTGCATATCTGTGTTCCAGCTCCACCATGGTAATTTCCATAGTAGTTCGGGAACAGCTTTATTCAGAACATTTCCAGAACTGCCAGAAGTGAGAAATACCTGGTATTTTACCAGAAGCTCATTCCCTCAAGAGATTTCTAGACAACTTTATCAGAATAAGCTCTGCAAGCTGTCTATTGTAAGGTTTTTTACTCTAACAGAAACTATTTCTTGAAAAGCAGAAAGTCAGGGCACAATAAAAATAATGGTAACAAAAGCAGAATAATTCCTTACTTGCCTCTTAGGTGTTAGGTGTGACACAAAACTTTTATCACAGAAATTATCCTTTATCATAAATAAATAATTATTTTTTCTAAATTAACCCACATGCTTTGCCAAAAGAAACAGCAATTTACTCTCCAGACCTGATATTTAAACAGGATGGTATTTTTCACAGTGTTCATCTGTTGGGTCACTGACAAAAACAAGTCGTGAATGCAATTTGGGATATTTAATGACAGTCACTTGAACTGTCCCTCAACTGAGAATTTTTTTCTTAAATTTTTGCAGACTTTAACTATAGAGAGATGTGCACTTCTTCAGCATATCTCTAGCATCACAGCAAAAATTACACAGCTCCCAAGATACAAACATTACATTATTATGTTTGATAAGTTAATGTGATTTGCCCCTGAAATTGTTTGCACAGTCTGTGCAGCAAGCACAAACTGTTGATTTACACCAAGTACATTCTTTAGAATTAATGAAAACATTTAAAAGCCAATAGTTGAAATAAAATGAAGAGGTTTAGAGGCCAGACTTGCCTTTGAAACATAATTGTCATATCACTCCAGTATGCTCTGTAATATTTGGGTTTGTTCAGATTAGAAGACAAAAAACCCCAACTGTATTGATATTAACACTGGTTAACAGGCAGTTGTTTTCTGAAGCAAAGCCAGCAGATGAATCAAATCCAGTGTCACATACATAGAGCCTCTAGATCAGGGATGAGACAGTTTGGCAGGAGAACGATGGGAAATCACAGGAATGCGATCCAAGATCTTCTCAGCTAAACAGCACGACACCTTTTTATTAGACTCAGACAATATCGGTAATGCAGGCCTCTTATCCCGCACACTGTGCAAGATGAGCACATGTGCAGAGCCACAGATAAAAACTGGGAAAACTGACACAGCTGACCTGTGCTCTGTGCATTCTCAGCACTGTCTTTGATTGTGAAAAGGGACATGTAGTTGGATATTGGAGTTCTTCATAAAAAAGGAACAAACAACATAGAAGCATTACAAGAAGGGCATTAGAAGAAAGCTGGTTTATTCCCCTTAACTAACACAACCACCACAAAACCAGGACTTCCTGGCTACCTGTGCAAAATATGAGAATATGGATTGAAACCTAATACTGGGAATTACTCTGAAGACACGGAAAAGCTTAGAAAGAGTAACAAAAAATTCAGAGTCCACTGTCAAGAAAGCAAGATGCACTTCCACAAACTGCTGAGCAGGCCACATAATGCAGTAAATGAAATCCAGACTCTAAGTACCCTGTGTGTTAGTGAAATGGAGATGCAGGAAAATCCAAATCTTCCTGCCTTTTCACAGTAAACAACTCAAACTGGCTTTTCCTCCCCATTCCTGTATGTACATGAACTTCATTAACAAACATGCATCAAAAAGGTGCTTGAGGACAAATCAGTAATTGCTCTTTTATAACAAATCAGAAGTTGCTGAGAAAATCTTCTAGAAAGAGTCTGTCAAAACAAGTCCCTTAAGGATTAGCAGAAGCTAAATCCTCTGTCAGAGGTATTTTTCTCTCAACAGCAGTAAAAGGGCCTTAGTATCAGAAGATGTTAGAAAATATCCTTTCCTGCTCTCAGAAGGGGTATCTGAATAGTGCTGCCTTCTTCAGAAGCACAGATTCTATTTCTTCCCTTTTGTTTTTATACAAGCTCTGCTTTTCATAGCAAATATAGCATTTAGCAACTACTAGAGCAACAGCATTGATTCATTCCTCATTTCACTGGTATTACTGTTGGCTAGGACAGTACCTTTAGGAACATTTGCCTAGAATCAATGAAAGGCAATTAACAACATTTCATCTAGCTATATATTTTCAAATAACAGCCCACATCATGTCTAGGGAATACACAGAGTTAGATTTTTTTTTAATGCAGAAAGAGTAGAGAGTCATCTTTGCTAGTCATACAAGTCAACATTTACTCTTTCAATCTGTAAGAAATTTTTGTGGAAGATTGGTTTTAAATAGTCAGAATCTTGACACATGTCAAAACCTTTCAAACTCACACTTTGAGAAATTAATATTTAACATGCTGTCAATGAGGAACCATCAAGTTTATTGTCTTAAAGTAATTTGGACAAGTCTTTTATTTTGACTTGTCACTTGAACTTATATCACTAAGACAACGCAGCATCTGTCTCACTCTGAGCTGCTGGGAAATAAATAACTGCCATTGACAGGCACTAGGAACAACCCAGGAGTTCTCCCTCCACAGCAAACAGACCAGCATGTGCCAGCACCAGCACAGCCACATTCACCTCCTGGACTGGAACAATAGGTGTGCTTTTCACAAATGCTTTTCTGTCTGGAGTTTACCAAGCTTCCCTGGATTGTATGCCCTAAGCACAAACCAATAGCGACACAGAAAATCACTCCCATGTTTAGCTTATGAACAGACCCCCTTCTTTGCCAATGCTTATGTTTTTGTAATACTGTCCACACAGTTTCCAGCACTGAATTTTCTTTTCACCACAGCAATCCCTTTGCAGAAAAAAAATTTAAGAACCTTAGGTTGGCAAATTATGTACCACCACAACTATTAATCAACAGTTGGTGTCACTTAAAAGCAAACAAGGGTTTTGTTTCTATGCCACAAGTGGGCCATTAAGGAAAAGAACAGGTGGTTATTCACTGAACTGGAGCCTTTTTCTTTATCACAGAATTGACAGTATTTCCTACGTAAAGGGGAAATCTCATCTTGAAACCAGCTACTGCACACGGAGAGGCTCCTCACACTGCAGCCCACCAGCCTCCAGAGCACAGCTGCCCGGTCACTTGGAAAGCAGTGTCACACGAAGTAGCCACACAAATACTTGCTTTGTCCATTGCTTTGGTACCAATCTTCAGCTGCTTGTAAAAACCATACACTTATGGATGTTATCACACCCTGGTTCATCAAATCAAGCAAACGAGTCCAGTAGATTAACTGCCTGAATTCATGATGTCCATGTTAAGTTTCTGCTGGTTTTTTCCCTAAATATCTCATGCAATGTACTTTTATCATTAGTATCTCAGAATGCTCAAGAGAGTCCGAACTGCAATGCAGAACTTTTCTAATGTAAAGCTCAATATAGAAATAAAAATAACTTACACACATAACCGATTTAACAATGGTAACCTATTGCTATTTCTTTTTGTTATTAAAAAGAACGTCTATGGGCAGACTGTGAACAGGTCAACAAGTTCAGCACTCGTGATTAGTTGGCTCACTTAGCAATTCTGGAACAGATGAATCATATAAAAGACACTCTTAAATCACACACAAGTCCTTCTGGTGCAAATACTTATGGCATACAACACCAAAACCTTGGTAATAGGAAAAACCCAAGTCAAAACTTTAAACCTCGTGGTTTCTGGTTTTCAACATCTTAAATAAACATGAAACATAAATGTTTTTCCTTGAAAAAAACTTGCTTCTGAAGATCTTGGGAAGACAAACTCAACTGGCTACTGCCTGACAAGAGACTGTCAGCAGAACAGCCTCCCAGTGGTCACTCTCACACACTCATACAAGAGGCGTGACAGAAACATGTTGGACACACAAACCCGTCCCTCCTGTCTGACAGAGAACACAAGCATCCAGCTTAATGCAGCTACCAGGAGCACTAACACTTGCAACATTTTTATAGAATCTCTAAAACGGGAACAGACATTTCTTCAGGATCTTGGCTGCTCCACCAATCCATACGCTTGAACACCTACTGGATAAATCAGAAATCTGAAGCATTTGCACAAGGTACTGCCTTAATCCACATACTGCGAACTCTTCGCAGCACTGCCTAAGCACTTAGTCTAAAACAAATTTCTAAGACTTTACATGAGCTGTTCCATTCATGTATCATCTTTTATAATTTTATTATATATTTTCCAATAAGAAATCAAAAGCTATTAAAAAGTAAACAATATATACTGTTACAGACTAATTTTTTTGCAGCTTAAATTCTACAGCTGTAATCCTTAAACTTCCTGAGAATTTTCCAATAGATGCAACTAAATGAGCTAGTGAATTCTAAGCTGATGAGTTACAGGCATCCTTCTTGAGTCAACACAATCAACAGGAATGCAAAACCATCAACTACAACATCACAGACCTGTTCTAATTGTAAAGCTGAATGCCAAGCCTCAAAGGGACTCTACTAAAAGCAAAGCACATTCCCTATCTACTTCTCTACTTCCATTCACACCATACATGTTACTCCATATTCAGACGTGCTTTTCTTCAGGCATCCCTAAGGGGAATCAAATTAAAATACTTACAACATTTACTGGTTAAAGATGTTGACAACGTAAATTTTGGCCAGTTAGAAGTTCCAAGTTCAAACTGTTCGGACATTTTATCTTTACAATAAAAAGCTTCATTCGGAAACCTCATCAGTGGCCTAACTTTAGATTCAGAAGTGAAGAGTTCTGAAGGACCTGATTCCTTGAGATGATACTTCGTAATGTCATACTTAAATACCTCACCTTGCACCCTTAACAAGGCAACACACGGCCCTAAAAGCCACTGGTTGGTTGACTTATTTAACAGCAAAAGAGTCATTAGCATTCCTCAAAACATTGACAATTCCTTGGTTATTCTACCTTAAAAACAAGAAATCAACAGAAAACTCTCCTTGTGTAAGTCCATAAGCTGATTCTATGTCTGCAGAATAAATCACAAACTTGAGATATTTTTCTGATTCATCACTAAGTTAACATACATCTCAGAACATTTGATAAATAATTTTCTAAAGCATTAATAATTATGGCTTTCCTAACACAGACTTCAAGAGAAAAATGCCACTGTCCTAGATTTTAAACGAAACATCTCCTGATAGACAGTGAGTTAGTGAAGCACAGTCAGGCTTCGAATGTGAACCGTCCTGTTTGCATCAGTGGGCAGCTCTTCAGTTCCCAGCCTCTCTGAATCACACTTTCATTACAGACTCTGCCCAGATGATGAGCACCTCTCTCCCTAAACTGCCGTGGATGAGGTACAGCAGCTACCTCAGGAAGCTCACTCGGGCCCCTGTACCTCTCATCCTACGGGAACTGCGGAGCCTTTTGCTGTGCTCTGACTCGCAGGAGCACCTCTCGGTGTTCCAGTAAGCTGAGACCATTCTGCCGCCTTCCCACAGCTCAGGCGCTGCGCTGCTGCAGCGTAGGCTGTGCCCTCCTTGAGCAGCGCTCTAGCTACTGTCAGAGTGCAAGTGGAGCTTCTCCCCCAGCTGAGCTCGCTCTGGCTGCAAGCAGGGATCAGCACAGACAATCAGGTGCACAGCAAGAGTGGGGCAGAGAAAAAAAATGCAAATAAGAACGCAGACAAATTCAAAGTGAAGCCTTAATGTAAGAAACTAAGAAATTCAAATTGTTTCCAGAGATTGAACAGAAGAGTCTTATACGAATGCTAATCTCTTTTATTGAGAAAATTCTCAATAAAATCCTTGAATAAATCCTGATCATTAGTGAGTTCTGAAGCAACAAGGTTATGTACTGAGCAAGAACTCTGGAGTGCATTTATAAGGCTTCTCAGGTGGGAAAGGCATGACTTTTATCTAACAAAGCTATGAACCAAGGCATGCCAGCCTTCACACCCCAGATATACTCAGCTAGAGCAATAGCACATAACTGGCATTTACAGACACTCTGAACTCTTGCACCTGCCTTAGGAAACACAGTGGAATATCAAAATTACAAAGTGACAACCTGAAAAAATTAACTCTTAGAAGAAGAAATTCAGAGTATCTTTGTTGGTCTAAAAGAGCAACAAATGACAAAAATGGAAAGTATCAGTAGTGTAGAAGCAGTGTAGTATTGGCAGATACTGGTCCTCTTCCTGTGGCAGTTACATGCGCTTGGATCTTCTTCAAGCTGGTTACAAGAGTTTTGTCAGACAGTAACCTTCAGACTCCAGACCAACTGGCAAACAATGTCAGTTGCCTGCTGCCTTAGAGTTCTCTACTTCAGTACAGTAATTCATGGGTTTGGCACATTATAGAGAGCAAAACTGTCAAGGGACATAAATAGTTGTATCAAACAATCCATCCCATTCCACCGAGTCCATCCTCTGACACACACCAACTGCAGTGTTCTACTTATCATCATTTCTATTTCTGTTCTCATTTACTAGGCTCCCTATTCACATTTCATCTACCATTTTTAAATCTCAGTTTACTAGATTTCAAATGGGCCAAGTAACTGTCTAATTTTGGTGATATTTAGGCTCAAAAGAAGGAGGGAGTTAAATAAGAAAAAATTATTTGCATTAATAGGACTGCTGATGCACTGAAGTTATGGAAAGAACTACTACACCACACTAAATATATCTGGAATGGCAAAGTGCTGCACCAGTGGAAAATACATTTTATGGCTTTGGCTTACTTTGGGATTACTAAACCATGGATGCTTTGTACAGTTATTTACACAGTCCCATGATGTAAGAAGCTTTCTATTAAATCTGAGCAGGGAAAGTTTTGGAATAGCAAAGTTAAGTAACACACCCCCAGATACCAGAACATTCCCTTTGTGGAGGGGAAGCTCAGTGCTACCAGTTTGAAAGCTCACTGAAGGCTGCACAGGGAGTTCAGACACCTCCTTCAGGTAACCATCGTACCAAATCTTGTCCTCTTAAACAAGGAACTCAGCTCTTTCAGGGGACTCTTCTTGATTTCAGGAGCACTAAGAGCAAAGTCTTTGAGCAAAAGTGACCAAGAGCATGTGTCCTACAAACACATTCAGTGAACGGAGGGAGATACGCTGCACAGAAATCTTCCACTTGTAAAGAGAACACGACGGGTTTTGTGGAAGACAATTTCTTGTGCTTTTTACATAAATGTCCCCTCAGCAGATATCTGAATTAACAGTCACTTTTGTACTAAAAAAATCAAATAAGTGATGAAAACATCCCCCTTCTTCCAGACTAAAATCCCATTAGTCAATTACCTTTTTTCCACATCTCTTAACAGTTTTCAGGTAATCAAACAGCTCAGGTTATATAAACAAGTCCTATGCAATGAAACTGATTGTCTGAAAACATTTTCCCAATACTTGAAATATCCTAAATAATTATGCTTTTTCCCCCTATATTTTAAATTATCTAAATAACTATGATTTTTTTTAAAGTTGAAACTACCCAAATTCAGTCCTTGACCTTATTAAGAGTTTGAGTACCAAGCCAGCTAAAAAAACTGGCTGATTGCTGAATTATCTCATTCTGTGTGACCAAAATTACCACAAACTCTCACAGAAGCTTTCTGAGATGTTCCAATTACCAAACAACAGTCATGAGAAACTGCTCTGCTGCTAAGTTCCCAGTCAGCACCTTCTGAAAGATGGATTGTTTAGAGATGACACAAAGAAAAAGAAGAATCTGAGAACAGAAAACATTTAATTATAATTATTCACATTCATAAACACTGCATGCTAGCCAGAGTCTCTATGCAATTTGAAATATACCTTATGTTTATTCACACCTTACAGGATATTTGTCTGAAATAGGTTCCCAGCATGAATCTCTGAACACTTCCTACACGTTTGCACAGTATTTAATTGAATGACAGACCAAAGAGACATGGTGGACCCTGCTATGAGAAAAGCAGAAGACAGACAACAAACAAACTAAAAAACCACAACCCTGAATAATTTCCAGGCTAGGAATTCCTGTGTTACTTTTCTTTTTCAAACATAGATATATATCTGCATATGGAACCATTCACATCTGCTAGAAACAAAAAGAACACTACATAAGTAATTAATACACCAATTAATGGAATGTCTACAAATCCTGGATTTGGACAGCAAGGATGACCATTTCCAGAGATTACTCTAGAGCTCACTATTAATCTCTGGGCTGCTACCACTGCTTAAACCTGTTACTATTAGTTTTCATCTCCCATGGCTACTAACTAATGAGGCTATCAAAAATAAACTATTGTGAACTGAAGACATGCATTTGGGGTTGCAATTGCACGTAAACTAGGCAAGCTTCAGCTGGAACTACTTCTTCCTATAAAAATGCATCCCTCAGAAGAGGCCATGCCAGATAAGGAAAAGATTCAGCAAGAAATATAGAAAAAACCAAACTTATATAAGAACAAAGAACAGAGGTTGTAAACCTCTTTAACAATTCCCCCCTCATGTAGGCGGCTGTGTAATTTATTTAAGAATAGACCAAAGAAACCAGAAATCAAGGCATGAAAATTAATTTAAAGTCAGCTGGAGAAAGCTCAGCTCTTGCAATAGTATGGCTTAGGGCAAAAAGTGACAAACATTTTGTTCTCAGTTACACATTTCTCTGTAGCAACTCCAGCAGATAAAAGGCACAGTTGCCCAGACCTTTGCACGAAGCTTCAGCTACCACTGGAAGAAGTTCCAAGTTTCAATAAAAGAACTTCAGGTGCTGAGAGACAGTCTTTTCCTTGGCCTGATTACTTTACGCTCCAAGATTAAAACCAACGGAATAAAAATGAGACAGGTGCATTAGGGAGCTGGACGAAGCCCTGCCGCAGCCTGGCTCCCGACAGAGGCCCGGTCAGACAGTAACGCACCCCCAGCCCGGCCCGCCTGCAGCGATCCGTGCTCGCCCCAACCGCAGCCCCGGGCAGCGGCGCTGCCGGCCGCCTTCTCCGTGCTGCCACCTGGCGGCCACCGCCGGCAGCGCGGCCGGGCGGCAGCGGCCCGGGCTCGTCCCCGCCGCGGATCCCCACGCGGCTCTGGGGGCTGCGTGTGCCACCCCCGTCCTCCGCCTGCCGAAACGCAGAAGCCATTTTTAATTGTACCTTTGTTTCTGTGTGATTACAAAAGCACAGCGGCCCTCCCGGATCACAGAACTCCGGTGTGGCGCTCGGCGAGGCGACACCTCTGCTCGCCCCCTCGCAGGGGCAGCTGCCCTCGGGGCTGCCGCAGCTCGAGCCCGGCACGGCTCCCAAGGGTCCCGGCACTGCCACCTCCAGTCGTGCCTTTCTTCCCCGTCATGTCATGTCATGTCAGAGGTTACGAGCAACTAAGAAAGACCGACGTTATTTCTGTTTTGTCTGTAAGGAAGAACTACAGTATGGATGTTTTGAAAGGAGGTTCTGACACAATGAAGAGCCTGTTTTGTCATGTATGTGAGTTTCAGACACGATTTTCCCCTTACTCAAATGAAAGGGAAAGGTAGCACCTGCATATAATCTCCACAGCTCTTTTATCAATCAACGGGGCTTTTTGCTGCAAATGGAGAAAATGCTCTTTGATTAAAAAAAAAGAGAAGTCAAGGCAATCTTTTTCTAACACATTGGGTTAGAAATCCCTAAAAAACCCCAAATCAAACTAGCAATATCCCACAAACAGCAGCCAGCACCCAGGAGAATGAACACAGCAGCTGGCAGTGACCAAGCAAACGATTTAAGACAATATAAGTGTCCAGTAAAAACAAACCCCAAACCATAGTTGCTTTGTTTTTTCCACATAAAGAAATATCAGGAAATAAATAATCTACTATTCTGAAATCTAACCAAGCATTGGAAAGAAAATCCAACACTTTCTCCTCACATAACTAGCCAGCTTGGCCACTTCAAAAATCTCATATTACTGCTAGTTAACCAACCATGTAATTCTAATTTGTTATCACAGAGCAGGTACTGTACATGCTTATTTAGTCCATCCACATGACACGGTAATTTGTAGTTATATAATTTCATGGTAATTACAGTTGGAATTACTATGTACAAACTGGGCATTTCCAATGTAATTATCAAAAACTAGAGGCTCAGTATTGACATGATTAGTGGAACCCTCGCAAAACAAAGTATTATGTAAGAGTGACTTGGAGGTTGTTTTTCCCTCCTCCTTTAGCTTTGTATCAACAAGGAATGACAGTGCAGGAAGACAGAGACCAAAGCCAATATTGTGTGGTGTGGGTGGCACTTACCTCCCATGAGCTGATTAAAGTTGCTGATTCTACTCACATTCCTTATCAAAGATGACACAATTGTCCAAATGTTACCCCTCCACTGTAGAATTTTAGTGGATAAAAAGAAAAATTATTTTCATTTTAGACTTTAATTGCTGAATTTGAAAACAGACACCAGTGCTAACATCCTTCTTTCTGCTATATCCATTACCACACAGTGCTTGGTTTCTACTTTTGTCACAGACACAAGAACACAGAGGTGGCTGTGGAAAAAGCAGCTTCAATATCTGAGACACAGACACGTCTGCTCTATCTGCTTCATTTCTGTACAAGTGGTCCAGGAATTAAAGGGCCTATCAGGCTACAGAAATTCTGTAAACTGTTTCTCCCCAGTTATCTTCAGTTTGCAGTTCATGGTCTCTATTTGAGAGAGTTAATTCAGGGGAGCATCTCCCAGGGTTAGAGTATTTGAAGCCCAAGAGATGGTGCTGTCTTTGTGTGCTGAGATGTTTAAGCCTTTGTATGAACATTTGGAAATGAAGCACTGGGCATATGCAAATATGCAGAATATCAATTCAATTGTGCCAATAATATGATCAATAAAAATAAAAGCTAAAAATTGGAAAATTCCCAACTATCTCAGGGTTGAAAATCCATAGCAAAAAACAAAAAAGTATTCTCAAAGTCTGCCTGTTACGGACAAAGACAAGATTCTGTGTGTGACCTTTGAGTCTCATCAGCAGGGATGGAAAAATAGCTGGCATAAATTAACTTGAATGCAGTATTAAACTAGAATTATTTCACTACAGCTCCTCATCTCATACAGATATTCTACCACACTCACCATGACATTCTACAAATGTATACCAATGGTTGCAGCAGTGAGCCAAAATGAGTGTACTCAGTCAAAATCCTGGAAAACTGACAGCCAGAAAAGACTGAAGGAGTGGTGAGGAAATAGTAGCTCCACAAGGCTATTTAAGTCAAAGTCCCTCATCCATGATCCTGTTTATTGTGCTAGTAATGTGGCCTATGTTATTACAAGTAGTTTTTAATCAAAAATTAAGAAATGGGAAAAATGACCTGTCAGTGAAAACTTGGAAGAAATAGTTTAATGCTCAATTTGTCTGATATGATAAAAAAAGAAATAAATCACACACTGTTGTAACTGAAAACAAAAGCCAGCTGGCTGGGGAGAAAATGCTATAGGAAGGGCACAACTACAAAATCAAAAACTAGATCTTTCTAAGCACCAAGCTCCCAACCAAAAGATGGAGAAGAGAGAGCAGAATGCTGTGCTGGAGGTTGTCCTGCCCTTCTTCAGTAGAAGTGGATGTTAGTTACAGCTGTTTTCAGAAGTGATGGTTGAAACTAGCCTGCAGCAAACTTTTTTTCCTATTTGCTTTATTTGTCTCAGACTTCTCCTATTTGTGTGGTTTCCTTCTTGCTCCCACTCAACCTGCAATGTTCCGTTTCCTGGCTCCAGAAGTAGCTGCTAATATTTTGGCAATAGAGCCTCTGGTGTGAAGCACATAAAAAGGCCTGTGGGCAACATTCACATTTTAGTTACTACACAAAGGAACAGAAGAGACAGCATGAGAAGGCAGCACAAAGCTTTCCAGCACTGGACAGATCCCCAAGAAACCAGTTTATCAGGCCACCAGATTACATTTCAGCTCAGAACAGAACATTTTTCAACGTTTAAACAGGAAACCTATCCAATGTGGAACTCCTGCTCTAGAAGGCGGTAAACCCAAGCTAACTGATGTGTGCAAGTTTTACCTCAGCGTTTTCTCTTGCTGTGGGGTGCTTTGGGAACTAAGAAGGAAAGACCCTGGTAGCACACCAAGTGAGAAACTGAAATGCTTTCAGACCAGGAGCTGAGCTATGCTGATATCCTAACTGGCATCAGTGACTTTCCCGAGGAATTAGGCACAGGCAAGTAACCAACAGAGGCTGCTGCCACTCACCATGGGGCTGGGCTGCTATTTGAAACAGCAAACATCCTTGTATTCTGGGTCTGATGCTCCCTTGCTCTTAATGACCCCATTCTCTAGATACAAACAAGAGCAATAAGCCCCTTTGTTCTGATTACAAGCCAAATCACATTGCTTTTAAACACCTCGAAGAGAAGGCATTAAAGATCTCCAGGGAAATGAAAGAGCAGCATCTGTTCCTGGGCAGACCCGCAGACAGGAGCGAGCCCCTCACGGCAGCTGCCGGGCCGGCACCGCCGTCCCCGGCCATGCCGCTGCCCAGGAGGCTGCACGGCCCCGGACACCAGGACACCCCCGGGTGGGTGACCCGGCTGCTCGACCCGCCCGCACCTGCACACCGTGCTCTGAGGCCGCTTCTGCAGCACGCAGGCGACAATCCCCGGAGCTAACGGAGAGCAGCGCTATAAATAGAGTATTCCCAGAGCCTCCACACGCACAGTGCCACTACGCTGCTTTAACTCTTCTATCAACACCGTGCACAAACGGCAGAGAGGGAGCAAACCCGACAGGGGCGGTGCTTATGCTGCTCTCTTCTCATGGAGAGAAGAGTGGGCTCTGCCGGGAGCAGAAGTGCCAGCGGGCTGTGAGGCCCTCACCAGCACAAGCTGCCATCCTGTTTCCCTACTCACCGCAGAGCTCTGGCACCCTCCAGTGAGCCACAGGCCAGCTCCTGCAGTTCCAGCACTGTCCCTGTCACAGCAGAGCCCTGCAGCCACCAGCACGGCCAGCACTCAGGAAACAGCACTGCCCACGGGCTGCACACACAGCACGGAGGCCCTCGTGGAAACCATGGACACTGGACATCCCAGGATCAGCCACAGAGGCCACTTTTCCACTCAGGGACGTGACCAGTCTTCCAAGGGGTGGCAGTGGGGAGCTGCATACATAGGAACTGGCCATCACTTACCAAGAGCTTGGCAAAATACAGTGGCATCCCCACTGACAGAATGGCACACTGGAGAGGCTGCCCCTGCACCAGGAAATTCTTAAAGGGGAACATAAAAACACTGCACCTATACTTCACTTGAGAGGCTGGAAAGCTATCAGAAGAGGAATTAATTTTCATTACCTGGTTAAATTCTATCCCTGCCAAACCACTTGCTCAATCTCTAGCTAAGGCAAAAGTAAAGCTTTATTTCACACCTGAAGAAAAGACACACACCAAACCACGAGGTTCACGAAGCTTGACTGTACCTACAAAGCTGATCAAGGAACTCTGCCAGAATGCATCTCAGATCTCTTGACACCCAGCCCAACTACTCCCTCTTCTAGACCCTACTAACAAGGGACCTGTCACTCACTATTTTAACTCTCAACCTTGGCACTACAGAAGGACCTGGCTCCTTTGAGTGGAGCCCGAACAGCAAATCCATAAATGATGCTGCTCATACTGCCAGGGAAATGTGAGAATTTCAGATGGTATTCTCCAGCAAGGAGCTGAAGGATTACCTCAGAACCCTTTGATAGGAAAACATGCTCTTTTCTTGGAGCATTCTGTTTTTTCTCAAAATACTCATACATGATAAATTACTCTCAGGCGTCAGTTTGCTTAATTTTCTGTCAGGACAGAGCTTGTTAGACCCATTTCAGACTCAGCATCAAATCTATAATTCTTCCCAGAAACAAGCCTGTCTGCCTCAGTATTTATCCACTGAAGATTTTGTTCTCTCTTTTTATCATCCCCCACAATGACTTACAGCTATATTTCCTGCACACAACTCTTGCACAACAAGTGTAGAGAGCCACCCGCTCAGATCCTGTACCTCTCCCTTTCCTGTTTACACTGCTCCCTTCTCAGAGAAAATGCCCGCCTATGCTGCCACAGTAGGATGTTTGGTAACAAGACCTTGCCCTTAGCACTAGCAGAGAGCTGGAAGGTTCCCCAAATGAGTGTGTTTCTGAACTAGCCATATATTGCCCCAGAAGAAAAGAATTTTGTGTTGCTGTACAAATGTGATACTTTTGTGGTGTCACACCAGCATCCTTCTTTTTCACCCACTGTGTTATCAGAATGTCACTCCAGGAAAGAGAGTACTAGGAAAAAGCAGGGAAAACTGCTGTTAGGGAAGCGAGGGATGGTGAAGTTCAGAAACACAGGCGAGATGCTTGTCTTCACATGGGATTGGTAACCCACACTTGAGCAAAGCACAGAGCAGCAGACACAAGGATTAAAGGTGGAAACAAGACAAACATCCAGGCTTTTAACTGGGAGATCCAGGAGGAGTGAACAGGAATGTTTCTGAGAGGACTGAGAGCAGTTGGTACAGTTCTGGACTGCTCTGTTACAGCAGCCAGTTCTTTTCAGTGGAGAGTACACACATGCATACATTACTTTACCTTTTTCCTCCCCTTTTTTGTTCTTTGTTCAGGTTCCAGCCTAGTGGAAACGTATTGTACAGTCCCCTGCTGTGCTACAAGTCTCCTTTTCAGTTCAATTAACGAGCCATAAATAACACGATGAAGGTGTCAACAAAGAGCGTAATTTATCATAACTTGTCAGAGCAGCGATTCTTAGGAGGAGAACGCTCATTCACAGTCTGGTGTAACACACAAAGATTTATTCCTTGCCTGGTACCTCCCTCTACTCCCTTTGCGTGCCAAAATTTATCTTCTGCTGGAACCCTCACAGGTGTACCACTTTGACAAATATGCTGTGAAGTCTGGTATTCATCACAGGCAAGTCTTTGTTGGGAAGGAGGCCGGCAAGAAATAAATTTGTTTTAGAAAGAAGGTGCTTGTGATTCAGTGTGCTCAGGGGTATGGGGAGAGGCAGACAGGCTCATTATTTTTAACCTCCCTGTGTCTGCAAGAGAAGAAAACGAGGTAATGCAGTTGATGTGACATTACAGCTCCTGACTTCATTACTTGCTGCCTGGTTAAACAAGCACCTAGGCAATTACTACTACTGCAGTCTTGCTTAGCTTTGCTTTTGCCTCACACTTGCCTCCAATATGAAGGGCAATTGATGGCTGCCAGTGCATTTTATGGAGGGGAATTTTGCTCATGGCCAAGTCCTTTACATAAATTAAAATTCATCAGCTCAAAGGTGGTTCTTCTAAGGCCCAACTGGATATGAAGCTACTAAAGCCATTTTGGACACCCAGGGCAGCACTGCCAGACAGCAGAGTGAGGCAGAGGAAAGTCTCTCAAGACTCAGAGCTGGCTTTACCCCTATGCAAGAGTAAAAAGCTAAATCGGTCCCACCACTCCAGATTTACACCACTTCAAAACCCAACTGCAGTTCTGTGTCTTCCTTGAGAACATCAAGTGCAACATGTACTGAATGTGGCCTGAAACAGAGACTCATAGATCCAAAGTGGAATTTTCAGCATGCAAGAATGAAGGCAAATTCAGCTGCACCTGAACTGGATGTCTGCAAGAAGGCACGCTGCCTGTCTGAACCAGGCATGAAGATTTATCATTGCCAGCAACTAGAGTCTGACATTCTGAATGCAAACTGGCACAATTCTACCAGCACTGAGACTAAAGGTAACTTGAAAGTAATTCCTTTTTAGCATGCTAATACAAAAAACCCTCCAAACTGTCATACTGGAGTGGTACGTGCCTAGCAGTCTTTTAAGTGTGATACAGAAGGAGAAGCAGAAAGCTCAACAGCAGAACATAAAAAAATCCCCCCCAAAACTACCTGGATATGATAGAAATATTTGCTGGCAAAAAAACACCCAGAAAACCCAAGACCAAAGCATCTTACTCCTTGATCTTCAGACTGACCAAATAATGTTCTGACAGTAAATGTCAACCCCCCTAACCTGTTACCCTACAGGTTTGAAAAGTCAGTGGGCTCCCCCACCTCTCTGAAGAACATGCAGCTTGCAAGCAGAGGCCCTTCCTCAGCAAAACTGTCCATTTCTTTTAAGCATTGAAACCCTTATAATTTAATACAGTTCTGTTAATTTCGTGCTTTTGAGACTGACCTAGTGCTCCCAGAGTGTTTTTATTAAAAAAAGAAGATGAGCTTTATAGTGGCTGCAAAAACCAAGCACAGAGAAAGGCACAGGCAGCCTAAAATTGTACACTTGCAAGAAACTTTCATCTGCCTTTTCCTTATTTTTTTTTTTTTTAAGAAAGAAGCTTTGAAACTTGGAGCTGACAGTCTCTTGGTTCAAGAAATACCTAATTAGCATAACAGCAGCAACATGCTAAACAAATTAACTGCTGTGGGGTCACAGTGGCCTCCCACTGACACTGATCCAGGCAAGCATTTATTTTGCTTTGTTCTAAAGGTTGCCCTGGTTTGTTTGAGTCTCCACTCCCTCACATAATTTACTGCCAGTTTCCTACAAGACAGAGTCATTTCACATTAAAAATACTTCTAAAAGCAATTAAATCTAAGAAGTTGGATGTAGCTCCATGTACAATTTAAAAATCACATGGCAGATAATTTCTGGAGAAAAATTGCTTTCCAGTGACAGAGCAAGGGCATCAGGTCCTTATACACCTCTGGTAATTCAGTGTTAGGCCATTTTCACCACAGGACAAGCACCTCAGTCTAATTTTGCACAGGGCAAATATGCTCCATGCTAGCATATGAGAACATGTTGTATCCTGAGCAAGGATTCCTAGAGAGAGCCAAACAAAACCTCCAAAAGCTGCCTCATTGCAAACTGCTCGAAGACACAATCTGCAAAAATATTTAGATTTGCAGGATACATATCAGGTTTATGTAAATATGCACAGGGATAAACATGTGAAGGATATGTACCACTGCCTTCAACTGGAAAAAAAAAAGCCCACCGTGTTCTAAGAAAATCTTTTGACCAGAGCATGTTATCTCTCAGCCCCCTGTCAGCCTTAATTAAGGGAAGCACATGCACAACACATGCAGGGCTTAGGTCCCAGCACGCCTGATGCAGCTCTGGAGGTGGGTGGCAGATCAAGCTTTAGGCCACTTCTCTCTCCTCCGTGATCCTGCTGCTGACTGGAGTCCAAACTGACTCTTGCCAGAAGTTACAGTTGTGGCTGGCACAAAAACCAGAACTGTATTTCATTTAAGGGTTGGAAAATACTTTCTATTCTGTATTGGAAGAAAGACGAAAGCCTTCAGAATGCTGCAGAAGTGTTTTCGTAGAGCAGTTGACAGTCAGGTAGCCTAAGCAGACACCTGAGACAAAGGTGCCAAACCAAGCAGAACTGGCTGAACTTCACCAGCCCACATCCTAAACTGGCTATAGCCAAAGAGTCAATTACCACCTATATTTAACCCAGTGAAGGATTAATCATTACTTCAAGTGGTTTATTCCCCAAATCAGACTGAGTGGTCATCAGAGCTCATGCTGATTTAAGCACACCTGTTCCCCCCACACGCCAGAAATCTCTCTGGCCATGCTCTCAGGTGACAGTATCCTTCCTTTCTTTCTGGTTGCACAGCAGTGACTAGTTCTTGTGGAAATACTCTAATTCCCATTTTAGGCAATGGATGCTGCATTTCAGTTAAAACAAGATCTGCATACCTTGGGCTCCAAACTGAAAATTTTTTCAAGTAGGCTTTCTGGCACTTCTCTTTTTTTCCAAGTATACTAAGAAAGCTAAAATGTATTAAGAATAGTATTTATCAATAGAAACCTTTTTATCAGACCACAGGTTATGATGTGAAGCCAATACCTAGCAATTAAATATTATCTGTTATCTTATATCAACATTCTAGGTACATTGACCCATGAAAAATAAAATCACCTTTGCAAGAAAAAAAATAATGTACATTTACACAGTTATTTGCTTATATACATGTACATGACAGGCCATTTTGTAAAAGCTCAAACAAGCTCCTGTACACATCATGATTGCTTTGAGCTCTGTGTATCTGAACTTATCTTCTGACTTCAGCACAGCAGGAGCAAACACATTTACTTGTAAAACAAAGGCAGACCTGTTTGAAGGTGGACACAATAATCAATCCACTTGCCACAGAGGCAGTAAGTGTTCATTTACCATTATATGACCTGTAGCAATACATATTATGTCTTTTGCCAGCAGGAGCCTGGCCAGCTGCAGCAACCACAACTCTGTCAGCAATCAGTCACAACCACCCTTGGCAACCTTTTGTTTGCTGCTCATTGAGGTGACTTTATAACAGCAGGATGGAACATTTTCTGGAGACCATCCTTGAGTTCTAAGTGCTAATGTTGATACTGCCTCAAGTCAGTATTTACCATTAAAGTTCCCTATAGATTTCCTCTCTTGCATTCCCACTCAACTTGGTGCAGTGTGAAGAAGGCAGCCCTTCCTCTGAGCAGGAAGGAAACCCTCTCTGCTGTCAGGGCCTGCATTTTATATGGCTGTCATATCCAGAGAGGGCTCCAGAGAACACTAAATTCGTCTGGAGTGCTGTAAGGGAGTTTACTAAATTGAGTAAGGGAAGTTACTAAATTGAGACTGAGATGATATATATGCAAAAGACCACAAATTCTTCCTTACAGTACTGGAGGCCTGATTCCCCATCCATGATGCCAAAAGACCTGGCAGATATTCCTACAAATTTTTAATAACTGTTTAACAACTTAATTCCTATCTAATTACTAAGAGAACTACTATATTAAGATGTGTAATTTTTTTTATACTATTAACCCCATCCAAGGTTTGATGACAGACAGGATGCATTAATCATGCCATCAAGAGCCAAGCATCTGTGGTCAGTAACCTATATACAAGCTGAGGCAAGGCCTATCAGCTGCTGCACTAATTACTTCTTGAATGTAGGCACTGTCAGCTGCAAGTTTCTAATGCAGAATTTTTTTCCCAAATACATCACCCACCTTCAGGGGGGAAAAAAGTATACTTCTGCACAATTATAAGCTGCCAGTAATCAAGCAAAATACTCTATGCCCTACCATCAATGTAGGTTTTACCTGGGCCTCTTCCAATCACCAGGAAGACAAAAGAAAGCAAGACAGGCAACACACACTGATTTGGGCTATGCTGCATCACAACATGCACTTCTGCAGACTAATTGCAGCAGTACAGTTGAGGCTGGGTCCATTCCCATATTCACAAGCCTCATTTACAAATTACAGCTTCTCTGGAAAGCCATGACTAATTCCAACAAGCCACTTGCTAATCATAACTCCTGGTTTACTATAATTTGATAAAAAAAATCCAACACAAGAAGGTCTGCAATCTACAGACTTTTGCTATAACTAAAGTGCTCAGGCACATGAATACTGCTCTACAGACTCTAAAAACACTAAATATTGCAGAACTAATTCATCTGAAGCCTCAGAGCTTTGGCATTTTTACTTTCTTGACTGCATTTACATTTTTAATGACTAAGATTTCAATATATTTTCTTATATTTTTTTATATAAACAATTTATATAATTTTAATAATAATATGAACTTATAAACTTAATAATCTAAGTTTAAATTTATATAAGTTTAAATTAAGAAATGACATTTATGAGGAGTGCTTTCAATTATTTTATTGTCTCACATAACATCTACTAAACATGCTTTTCCCAAATACCAACTTAGTCTTATCTCACAATCATGCCAAGGAGTGATTTTAATTTTGTTTTGCTTTTAAGAGTGTTTAAATGAAAGCTTCAGCTCAAGGTTGGTTTTTGGGTTTGGGGTTTTTTTTCCTTTCTCTCTCTTCACTGATAATAATCAAAGACCAGCCTCAGGTATTTTATTTACAAATCCACCTCCTTCATGAAGCACAGAATCAGGCCACCATCTCTTCCTTTCTTCCAGCTACCTCATCAGTCCATTGTTAATTGGAGGCACCCAAGCCTTCTCTTTTCCCACCCCCAGTGGTGCCTTGTCAAGAGCTGGGGGAGTACCAGGTCCCTGGCACTATTTGCCTGTCTGAGCTCATTGCAATCCGATGCAGGGAGAGCTCTTCTGGCAGGGAACAATGCTTATGGCCATAGAGGAGTGCTCGCTACATTTTTTTTCCCTGTCATTATCTAGAAAAGACAATCACTTAGAATTTCAAACTATGGAGACTCATTCATTTCCTAATGTGGCATTTACAAATGTTACACAAAAAAAGCTTACAAGTGATAAACAAGCACATATAGAAGTGTGGTATTAATGCCCTTATGACCTTTCTCTCCTCTGTGGTTTACAGTTACAAAGCCCATCTCAACTCTCATTGAGGTCAAGATGCTTCAAGCTAATACACATCATGTGTTTTTCAGTTTTTCTGAGTTATGAATGTTGATGCCAATATTAAGACTGCTTGCTAAAATTCCCTTAACAAGTAATCATCTGTGAAAAGTTACTCTGCTCAAACAACGTATTGAAAGTGATTTCCTAAGGATACTTTTTCCCCCTACACTGTCAATGCAGGAAAAAAGAGGTATTTTTTCTAAATGACACCTAAGGTACAAAGCAGGAGCAAAAAAAGGGAGCAGAGAAACATATCTACAAGTCAAGTCTCGAGAAGCAACACACAGGTATGTTAGCCTAGGGCCTCCTGGCTTAGCATTGGACAGATCCATACAACTGATCAATCCTAGCATTATCAGTAGGAAACAGCAAATATACACCAAACCCAGACACACGGACCCTTGCACATGAATTATGTACCAGTCCTACACTGGTTCCAATTAGACAACTGAAACTATGGAAAGGTTGGAAGGGTCAGATTCAAACTATCTAAGCATGAACTTTTTAGAGTAACAACTGTCTGGGGAAGAAAGAAATGTTGGCATGCTAGGAAGATGTGTTTTTACCAGCTGGACTAAGTCTTCTGTTGGTATTGTTTAGGAAGCAGTCAGTAGCAGTATTTCACAATAATTTTACTATGTCAACAGTCTAAAGGTGGGACATTCACAAGCAGCATGAATAAAGAGGAGAACTGACATGATGACAAATTGGAGAGTAATATGAAATGAATGGTAATTCAGCAAGGATGAAGGCAAAATGCTCAGCTTAGGTGGTGTAAGCAGCTGCAGAGGGACTCTTTGGGAGGATCTTCCGCTTCTAGAAGTACCTGAAAGAAGGGTGCTGCTTGGCTAGAAAGATCTCAGAGGAGTAGGAAATATGGACATAAGGAAACATTGAAATAACTCTTTGATTCATGGTCCAGATACCACAAGAATAGATAAATGTTACATGAGCCTTTGAAGAACTGAGAGCTTGCCAGTTCCTCCCTGACACCTGAGACAGCACTGCAAGTACTGAGCTTGAACTTCAACAGAGCAAATTTTCATCAGATGTCAGAAATACCTGGCATGGATTACCTGAACAACTACAGACTGTCCATCTCTGGAGTTCAGGTGGACACTCATCTGCTAGTCAGATCTGGAATGACTTCCAGATGAAGTTGCTACCTTCAGGCCCAGGAATGGCTATGGTGACCTCTCAAAGTACCTCCTGAGTGTATGTTTTGTGTTTGCCATGGAAAACAAACTGGAGAGAACAATAACCTGCAAATCATCCTAAAATCACTGCATCTAGATACAGGGCTTAACAGAATAGAAATGGCTTTGATAAGTATCTCAGGCATCTAAACAAACAACCCAGAAGGTGTTCTGTCAACCACTGACTATTAAAACTAAACAAAGCAAGCAGATGCTCTACATCTTGCAAAGAAATTAGTAATTAACAGCATGGCCTTCCAGCCATGTGCAGGACCAATTATTCAATTACCCATGGCCAACTGTGAGCTAACTAACAGTATATGGATTTCCTGCTTTATTACACACAGTACCACAAACTCCATTTGCTCTAACACTCCTTCCTTCATTCCTCCTCATGTCATTGTGCAGCTGTAGCTCTGTACATCTCTGCTCCAGTGCAATCCATCACAAAAGCCATTATAAACACTAAAATCCTTGTTAATAGTAACAGGACAATGAATAAAGTTTCCATAAACCTACAAACAAATAGAAAGCAGACAGGACACAGACATATCTATGTAGATGATGTGCAATTCATTTTTTCAGCTGAAAAGTATCTCCATCAGTGGTGTAAATAAACAAATCAGAACCCAGGTAATTTTTACAAGAAAAAGGGATGAAAATGTTGTACCAAGGCTCTCCTACACTCTTTCTTCCAGCAGCTAAATTATGTTATGCACATGAGGATAACTTCCTTTGATATGTGGGGGATGCCACTTCTGGAGCTGAATTCCAAGCCAGTGGCATCAGCAGCTTCTGAGTGGCCGTGATGGATCCCATAATGATGAGAAAGGAAATCTTAAAATACAAGTGGATAACCGTTGAAGGTACTATAAAAGCTAAACACAGTATTTCTGAAGTGCTTCTTAAGCCAAGGACAAGAACAGTCAACATTTCCAAATGCACCCTTATCATTTTTGCAAGTACTTCAGAGACTGAGCCCCACAGAAAGTCAATGGGACTTGGTGTTGTTTGCACAGCCTCATTCAATTCAAGTTAAATCAAATTAACTAAAGTGAAAATTACTATGTATTAAAGATCATTGAACTCTTTGAAAGACTCCTCATTCAGAAGCAAAGTGGCTTTCATTAGTTCTCATTTTAATTCGTTTTGCAAGTGCTCTAGTGTTCATTTTGGCAAAACATCAACCTTCAGACTATTTGTCCCAAAAGCACAAAGACTCAGATTAGAACCAAAAGAATGAGAATAGAGGTTCACAAAGCTCTTAGTAAAAGCAAACAAATACTGCAAACAGTGGTTTTATCAAAGACAATATGGCAGTTACTAGCTAGATTATTTTCCTGGGCTGATATCATACCCTCAAAAACCAAAAACAAGCAAAAAAATCCCACTGAGAAACAAAGAAACAAAAAAAACCCCAAAAATCAATTGAACAAACAAATCCTTCACACCTGCTGTAGGTTTGGAATAAAAGCAAAACCCACACACACATTTCCCCCTCACTTTATGTCCTGAATACAAATTCTTTCAAATGCCATTACACTTTTTACTGCCAAGTTGTATTTCTAACGTTCTTAGAAAACAATAGTCAGGAGGGACCAGCTGAATGACTACGCAGTGAATTGAAGGGCAGCACTGGGTAATTCTATATCCTGTGTTAGATATGATCTTTACTTCACCAAGCAAAATGAAAATACATAGCAGAAAATGTGGCCCACAACAGTAACAGCACTTTAAATATTGACACTTCTAAAGCCAAGGTAAATTAAACAGCAGGTATTGCATGAAAACGAGATGAGAAGTGTTTCTCCATGTGTCTCCAATTGCACAGAAAGAACCAAAGAACTTCCCTTTGTGCCCTGAAACTGTCTATCTTAGTAGTGGTGCAATGCAAATTCTCAAACCAGTAGTCAGTGTAGTAAAATCAACCAGGTCTCAGGACTCTGTTTTGCCAACAGGCACTGCAGCAGAGAAGTATCCCCCTTTTAATGGGGTTGTCATCACACAGCAAAGTCTCACGTGCCTGGGAATTCAGACTGAGCTAAGATCAGCCCACTTAGCTAGTACAAAAATTATTTGAAATTATTTTGGTCGTACAAAATCTATCCAAGTTAGAACATATATTAATGATGATGAAAATTGCAACTTAACTGAATAACATGAAATAAGAGACCTCTTCAAAAATAACCTCCCTACATGTACAATCTGCAGTAGCTTAAGATGCCAAAATCCTCAAGCTCAAATATTTACTGCACATGGGAAAATCCAGGAGTCTTGTTTCACAACTACTTGACAATCACTTCAAAAAACAAAACATCACAAAACTAATCAGGACTAACTGCATGTGCATGATTTCAAGTTTCAAGCCTATCTGAAACATTGCCTTGCTGCTTTATTACCTCTGTCTAAACACTGATGTATCTATTATACTATTTTTTTTTTTTTCATTAAACCTGAGCCATATTTCACTTCTTCATTAGTAGGGATGAAAAAAACCTACTTAATAAAAGAAGAAAAAGCCCCAAACCAACAAGTCCAAACAACCCCCAAACAAACAACAAAACTGTCTGGGGGCCTTAAAACTGAATTTCAAGGTAAGTCTTCTTGTGCTCCTTGCCAGAAGGAGAGAGGAAGCAGAAACACCCAGTAAAATACACACAGCCAAACAGAATGAAGAAAAATCTCCCCCCCACCACCCCCCACCCTAACATCAGGAAAAGAGCAGAGATGTGGAAAGATGAAAACATCCAAACTAAAACAACATCTAGAATATATTATATGGAGTGGTGACTTATTTTGCCAAAGATGAATTCAAACGGATGTTTCTGTTCCTGTTGTCCTACCTCTGGTTCTTTGCCTGGGCCTTCCTTTAAGTAGAAGAACATGGAAATATTTTTAGCTGACCCACCCTGAGAAAGAAAAGAGACTTCTGAGAAGTTGGCCATTCTTCTTTTCTTTCTCAGCAATTTTTTTTATTAATTCACTGTATATCTGAGCAATAAAACATGTCTTAGCTATCAGCTGATTTTCTAAGAATTCTGCAAAGATTTGCCCAAGCCATTATAAAATGTAACACTTCCCTATGGCTGCAGGGACAGCCTTGCCCTTGGGTAGGAAAGACTGTTACTGAGTAAGCAAGATGAGACTCAGATCTGACCCAACGCCTAGAAAGGAGTAAAACACTCCAGGTTTTCCTAGCTGAAAAACTCCTTGAGAATGTGATATCTAATGAAGTAAAAGCAAAGACAGCACAAGTTGCAAGATTTAAATCCTTCGTTATCTGATCAGCAGAGCACAGATCTGCGCAGTTCACAATAATAGGGGTGACCACAGATTTTGATGGCATAGGAGTACCTAAATTACATAGCTACAGAAATAACCAGGAGACTTCTACAGTTTTTCAACTATGCTTTTTCCAGTTGTACCCTGTGTACTCCAGTCTGTTTTTTAAAAAAACAATCAGCTCTGTTCAGCTGTGGCTTTCTCCTTCCTCCACATTTAGAGACCATTATTTAGTTATTTTTGGTAATAAAGTCTGCAGGCATCACTGTTCAAATAAAATCACAATATCCCCACCACAAATGCAGAAGTCTGGCACTTTGTTCATTGACTAGAGAATGAGCTGGCAAAGCTAAAAGCTTAAGCCAAGCTTTTAAGATTTTTCTGATTCCTCTCTCTCTCTTTCTCCCCCACCCCCTGCCCCATTAAATCTTGGAGTAAAAGAAGATTAGCGCAGATGGATGAAAATATTTTTTCCACTTCAGCATTTGCTGTCACTATTCAGTGCTAAGCAGGTTCTCATACAGTGTCACTGGTAAGATGGAAATTCCTACACTTCTCTTAAATATAATCACCTTGCCACAAAGCAGGAAAAGAAGAAAAATTGGCTATTTGTTTTGCCTGGATTGTGTGTGATTTATCCAGCAGAACCTGTAAACATTGTAATGTCTCGAATTGATGTGCTGCCTTTCATCAAAGTTCAGCTGGCTGCTTCTGCACCACACCAATCTGCTCCTGGCTCTCTGTGCCCAGCCAGTAAATTGACCTGGACCCAGCAAAGATGAAAATATGCAGACTTAAAGTAATCCCCCTTGCTGAGCATGCAGGCACATGGTGGGATTAACTGGGGAGGGAGCACAGGGAGGGGTGGCTGGGGGCTGACGGTCACCCCTCCTGCTGCAGCAGCAGGAGGGATGGAGGGATGGATGGAGAAAGGGATGGCTACAGGCACAGCACCAGACTGGGCTGGCAGGAGGAGGGAGGGAGCCAGGCCCCATCAGTTCCCAGCCATTCAGAGCTGCACACTCACTCACACCCTCCTTAACGAGTGCACACGAGCCAACACAGCCACAGGAATCCGAGTGCTGCCTTCCCATAGATAAACAGGCCTTTTACCATGAGGAACCAAAATGGGGACAATGGACAAATAAAATCAGCATGATGATTTTACACATTCCAAATATTGCAACATCAAATAAATGTAAACCAAGATGTAAACAAAGTCTTTCATCCCTGACTGGTAATTAGAAAAGAATCAACTTGCTAATGACTTCATATTCCTAATAAACATTCAGATTACAACTGAATTCAGTCACAGACATCAACCTGCTTTTACAAATACGAGAAATGGTCACACAACAGACTCAGTGTAGCAGCATTAAATGTCTTCAAACCACCCTCATCTCCAACAGGGGAAAAACAAGCGGCTGCCTAGGCAGTCACATAAGGATAAATTACTATCGGCATGGACACCCAATGTTAAGCTGTACTTTGGTTATTTAACACTATTAAATACGGTAAGTAATGAATAAAACAAATATTTTACTTAATAAATATGGTATAATAATTAAGCCTGAGTAGTAACCACATTTCCTCTCAGCTGGAAAATACACATTTTAATTACCAACAGTTCTGCATAAAGAGAAATACACTTCAGAAATCTCTACATTTGATCTAAACTAGCTTTGTCATTCACAATGAGCATATCTTCCGTTCTGAAGCCCATGGATTACCTGAACAAACAAAACAAAAGAAGCCCATGATACTCGGGAGCTCTACAGGCCATCAGCACACATGGACACATCATGTTCTGCACCTTCCCTTTTCCTGCTCCTCCTGTTGTAATCCTGACTGCTTACAGCCCATCTCTTCTAGCCCTTTAGCCTGCTCTGATTTTACACAGGATGAGAATCATGGAACTTATTTTTAATGGATGCAGATTATCATCAAGGCAGCGGTTATATGCACATTTTTTACTCTATATAAAATCTATGCCACTTTAGTTCTTTTTGTGTTATAGAAATTTCTTGGGGATCTCCCTAGTGTCCGCCAACAACACAAATCAAGCTTGGATTTGCTAAAACATTGACTTTTAGAAAGGGAGTAAAAGATTCTTCCCATTTCCTTCACCCTTCCTTACCAAGGCCAAAGCTGGTTTTTAAAGGTGTCCTGAGCAATCCTCTAAATCAAGGTTCAATTCAAATACATTTTAGAGCAGGTACATCAAAAAAACAACCTTGTACGGCAGAGAGGGTCAAGAGCTGGCCTGTTCCCCACAGTATCATCTGCAATGGCAGATCAGGGTTGAAGTGCACAACTAACAAATTGTTCTTAAAATACCTTGATGTCAGCTTAGGAAGAGCTGTGTATTTACACAGCACTGGGTTGTGGATCTGAACAAGCTAAAGGTCTTTTTACTGCCCAGCTGATTCCAAATAGCCAAATATTTTGGGATTTACTGAAATTCCATGTTTTTCACATGGAAGAATTCCCCAATTCTGGCAATCAGAACTCAACTATGGTAAACTAGTTCCTCCATAATTTAAATACACCAAGATGATCAGAGATAAAACCCATTAGGTAGGAAGTATCTGAAGCAAATTCTGCAAGTATTTTCCTAGATATTATATGTTCCTCTCAAAGCATCTTTCACATATTTACAGATCACAGACTGTATAGAAAAATCTTCTAAATTATGAGAGATTCAGGAAATCACATGCTTTTGCATCTGGAACTCAGCAATTACTTTGCTTCCTTGCTAAATTAAATGCATTGGATTATAAAACACCAACTTGTTTTAAGAGAAGTCACACACAATTCTCATTCTTTGATCATACTGCTAACACTGGTCATTTGGAAACATCTCATTTGAATTTCCTGGACTGTAAAGTATCACTGCTTCCCAAGATCAGAAAAGATAATGGAAAAGTTTCTGGAAGCTCAGTTAGAATCTTTATCTGCATGTCAAGACAAAACTGTATTACACTTATCTAAAGATTTTGTGTATTCAAATTATTATTTCACTAGTGTTCTTAAAAGCAAAAGAATTGGCTTACCCTCTGTATATTTAAGAAATGAAGATTCAAAACGTGCAAAGAACAACATCTGGATTTCAGTGGACAGTACGTATCAAAGTGGTCCAAATGTGCAACAGTGGAAGCCTCAAGGGCTGAGATAAGGACAGGGAGAAATCACCCACCATTTACCACATGGGCCAGACAGACTCACGCTCAGATCTTTGTGTCTGCAGAGCTGTTTCTCTCAGATATTCACGCTCCCCTCCCCATTTGCAATTGCTGTTGTGCAGGGTTTTTCCTCTTGGTGGATCTGTTATCCCAGAGGCACAACCATTGTGGCGGATGGGCTCAGCCCTGGCCAGCAGCAGCTCCATCCTGGAGCCAGCTGGCATTGCCTCTATCAGAGGCAGGGGAAGCTTCTGGCACCTTCTCCCACTACCAAAACCTTGCCACTCAAACCCAAAGCATGAGCAAAAAAACATCTAAATAATCTTCCAGAAAGACTTTCCAGCAAATACAGTAAAGAATAAGCAAAGTTCTCCTTTTGCCACAGGTTCTAGGTGACAACCTGACCCCAGAACAGCAGGACTAGAGAGAATTGTACGTATGCTCTTTGGCAGAATCTACGTACTGAAAGAGAAGGGGGAGGAAAAAAAGTTCACTACGTTCTCTTTCTTCTGTAAATCCTCATTTCCCATGTCTTCAGTGAAAGCACATGCTTAAAGACTCTACACATGGGATATCAACACAAACAATTCTACAGCATCGCTACACTACACGAATTATTTTAATAGCAGAAGAGAAAGAAAAAGCTTTTCTCAGAGAACACTGCATCCTCAAAGGCAGTTCAAGGTCACCTTCATTATATTGTATTTATTGTCACATAGTTTCATATTATTTAATATAACAATTCAGTATCTATTTAAGATATGACATGCTCAAAGGCTTTGAAAAGAACTGTATCCTCTGAGGTAGCAAAGGGTAAATAATCCTATTTACAGCCAGACTTCCAAAAGTCTTTTCCCTATTTCTGTGTCAGATGACTCCACTAAAGTGCTTCAAGTTTTTCCTCCAGATTTTACACATTTAAGAAAACAGGAAAGACTGTTTCACGTAGCACACTCTTCTAGCCTGTGATCAAACACCCTCACTACATCCAGGCAATTTAAAATGACACTATAAATAGAAGCAAGCTTTATGCTTTCTCAATATGTAAAGCACTAGCTGCCACTTAAAGCACATATGTTAGAAACAATTCCTTTTATTTGTTTGGTCTGAGTCTGCACAAGGGTTATTTCGAAAGGTCTTTGTAGCATAATAAGTGTTACTCTATTGTAACTTCCACTACATCCATTTCCTACAAAAAAAATAATTTACCAGTGATGGGAACCCTGTGTGTGAGGACACAGAAGAAGTAAACGGAAAAAGAAAATGGATTCCATCATTAGCATCCTAAGATGCTATCGGATGTCACCACATTTGAAGTGATCAAAATAATATGAAAAACTCCATTTTATTTGCCCCCTTAGAGTCAGAGTGCTCACGGTGAGCAGGAAGCTCTCCACTCCAGCGTGCATCCCCAGCATGTTTTGGTTATGTCCTGCAACACCCAACTGACCCCATCTGTTCCCAGGGGTACGTGCACAGCCAGAAATGATCTCTGAGAAAGGTGCCATGTCCTGCTGAACAGCAGTTAAGACAAGGGTCACCCTTCTGTCACCCATATTCAGAAGCCTACAACATACAGAACCATTATGGATTTGCAGTAATTATGTTTTGTCTCTATCAATCCCTCAAGAAGTCAGCTTGAACAGAACCTATTAAAACCTTATTAAGAGTCTGGAAATGAGTCACTGGGTAAGGAGTTCCAAAATTCCCCTACCACAGAGTTCTGCTCCATACCATGTATGTATTCCTCATATGCAGGCTTTGCCTGCACTGTTCACTGCACAGACTTATTCCACATTTCCACATCACTGTATTATATCTTCTTCATCTCTGTCATTCCTTTGCACTGAATCTTAAATCACACTGATTTCCTTTGCCACAAATCATAACAAGGACAACAACAAAATCAGATTTCACTGTGAACAGATTTAAAATAATTTTTCAAGGCATTTAGACAAGCAATTCTGGTAGCACCTACTACAAATCCTTGCCAATAATTAGAGCTGTTAAATAAGAGCAACCAGCTTTCTTCAAGGTGCTATCAAAAAGAGGAAAACACTTGTCTTCAGGAGGTCTGAGCCAAACCTGGTTGTGCACATCCCTTTGCTCTGTCCCAGGACCAGACAAAAGTATTTTTTGCCTGTCCCACCCCCCTGCCCAGCAGGATCCCATAAGGAACTGAAGGGTGCCCACCAGATACCACCACAGATCACTGCAACTCCACTTTCAAGAGCTTGCCTTGGGGACATGCACAATTCAGAAGCACATGTTCTCCCACACACATCCCAAACCACTGTTCAGGTACATTTCAAGGCAACTTTCATTTACTTATGTGAGACAACAGGTTCCTTTATGACCTCAGCATTATAGAATCATCCAAAGGTTTGAGTTGGAAGGAGCCTTAAAGACAATCAGTTTGAATCCCCTGCCAAGAGCAGGGAAAGAGAAACCTGGCCCTGGGTGTGCTCGAACCACCAGTCTTTCAGTTAACAGCCCATGTTTCAACATTGCTGTTAACAGTTGCTCTCTGGCCATATTATATTCATTGTGTGCTCTGGCTGGCTAACATTTCAATCAGTAGTAGCCAGTAAATGAGTAATTTTCCACCACTGCAACACTCTAGCAATAAGTTATAAAAATACCTAAGAAGCTGAAATGCAAAGCAGACTGCCAAGCATACATTTAGGAGTGGGAGTGCTCCATAATGAGATCCTTACTGACTAATACATGCCCATTCAGAAATTGAACAGCTTTCAGAATCCCCTTAATTAGAAAGGAAGATGGATTAAAATACAATCTCTCAAATAAGAATTTCACCTTACTAAGGAAATCAAAATGTTTTTTTCTCTTTAAATGTAAGCATTCATTACTGACTTCGAGTAGAATAGTTCATTTTTAGCTGTAAATATGGAAAGTCCTAGAAGGATCATCTCATTAACTCCTTCCCACACAAAACCAAAAGCATAAAAAATCCTGCTACTTAACAAAGATCTTTACAAGAAGGCTGTTGGCTATTGAGTGCATCCAACAATACTGAGCTGAATTTCACAACTCATAAGTCATTGGGATTGAAATATTATGATTGCAGGACTTTTGTCCCTAGAAACATTACCTGAGAGCCATCCCTTTACCCATCTACTGAACCAGAATAAAATGTGACACTAAATGCTTTTTGTCTAACAAACACAGTTGTCTGCATGTACATTCTGAAGTTACCTAATTGGTATTTTTTATTTTTAACAACGACACATTCCCTTTGTGGTTGGTCTAAGTTTATCTGTACAAATTGTAAAAGGCTTTTTTAAAGGAGTGTGAGAGCAAGAAACCAAAATAGGCACTAGGAAACGTAAAGAAAAAGTGGCAGGTGCTTTCAAGGACAGCAGAATAGCGCATCAATGCTGGTGAGGGACAACTGTCATGGAAATAATTTGAGAAGAAACACAATACCATCTCTTATTACAGTTCCTCTATAGTTAAGACTCACTTTACCAATAAATCTCAAGCTTCAGGTACCTACATTTACGGTGCTTTCCACATGGAGGAACTTCTGTTCCCCACTGCCATTATAACACAGCTTCCTAAAGACCATACAATGTGATGTCAAAACCGGGGCTTGACGCATGACTGAGCGACACCTGAGCCACAGCACCTGTAACCCAGGCCTACAGCACAAATCTTCCATGGTAAATGCTTCCAAGCATGTGCCTGGATTTGCTTCTCCCAATTATTTACGTTAGTTGTTGTTTTAGTGACTCTGCCAGCTGTACAGCTGCTGTCTCCAGATACCACCAGTATCATCATCCTGTCAGTTCCACCACTACCTCACTCACCAGCTATTATAGCACATAAAATGTTACTGCCTTAACACAGGATAAGATCACTTTCCAAGAGCTCTGTCAGAAATTTCTGACTGCAGTCACAGAGAGGAGTAGGAACTCTCCACTTTACCATCAACCCCCAAACAGTTAGTTTCCCATTTCTGAGCAATTGATACAAACTTGGGGAGAGGGGAGGGAAGGGGTATGCCCGCTGATCCCTGGAAAATGAGCTGTAAAGGAGACTTGGCATATTCTAATCTTTAGATCATGCCCAGAAGCATTTGTTCTGGGGCCCAAGAAGGACTCTACAGCATTCCTGGCTTTGTCTCTAACCTGCTGGCTGACCTGGGACAAGTCACCTAACTTGATGAGATCTTTCAAAACACCTGTACCCATCACAAAGTGATGTGCAAACACCTGCAACTGCCCCCCAGCAGTACCATGTGGTGGATATGTGATACATGGCCTTTCAGTGACAGGTTTACTCTTGGGGTACAAACCAGGAGGTAGTTGCTATCAATCCCAGACCGAGGAGACAACAGGGTGCTTGGCAGGTGAAGGTGTCAGAGCACAGCTGCAGTGTTGGTGCTTATTGATAACATCCCACACAGCTCAAGTACAAGTTGCTTGACATTCTTGGTAGAATTTTTTCTTGTGTAGACCCTGACAGAAACACCTCTGTGGGAAGAAGGAGACTAAACAGCTTGTGAGACTTTCAACTCAATCATCACCACCTGAAGCACAGGAAGTGCTTCATCAGCCACTTTAATTCATCCTCCCCTCCAACTCCAGCAGAAAACCCTCTTTGTTGCCATAAGGATATTAGAGTTTAGCAAGGGCTCCACTGGGATTTACCGTGTGTAAGAGTTAGGTAATTTCAGGTCTTTATCAGTAGATATTATAACATGATACTGCCAGGACAGCGCACCTCCCTGTAGGAGGAGAGACTGGAAAAAGTCCAAGTCTTCAAAGTAACAAAGCAAAGGAGGGTTATAAACAGGAAAGAAAGGGAAAAAAAAGGAAAAGGACAAGATGTGAAGAGAAGAAACACGTAATAACGACTCCAAAACTTTTTCTGGGGTGTACTTCCCTGTTCAGAGGCACACAGCTGAGACAATGTGGCTGGCTCTGTGACAACTGTGGAAAAATAAGCCAATTTGAGCTGGTTGTTAGCAGTCGGAGCACTGCATCTCAGATAAATGACTGTGTGCCCCAGGTACGGCAGCAGAACTTCCTGAATGATTCCTGAGAGATTTGCCAGGATTGCAGCAGCTTTTAGCCATCAAAAGCAGCAAGAAAGGCAGCAAGAAAGTCCACTTCAATCTCCCATCCCTATGGTAAAAGGTGACGTTGGAGAAGATTTTCTTCTTCTTCTTCATGCTCTCTGCTCCCCACGCCAATTCCATCCTTCCTCCTGTCTCAGAGCTAGACATGTTGTCTTATTTAACAGTAGATAAACGCAACGCTTTTCCCCAGCACAGTTGCTCAAACTGATCTGTGTGGGTTGTCACACCTCCAACTGTATCACTGTGTCTAACTCCAAGTGGTATTTTCAGCCTGCTCTGATGCTTGCCAGGAGTCCCAGTTTGGCTCCAGAGCTCTCGTCTGTCTCTCCTCAGTTGAGCTAAGGGCCTCCTGTGAGGGAACAGTGTGTGGAGAACAGTCCATGCCTGTCCCTGTGCCTACTTCCCTTTCCAGGCAGCACATTCACTGAGGCAGTTTTCTCCCTCAAATATTTCACCTGCTTCACCTACTACTTTTTATCCCCCAAGGAAGAAAAACAAGCACGTGACACCCACTAAGAAGGTGTAAATAACAACCACCACCATACTAGTACTGTTCACCCACCCTTCCCTACAAAGTCTTATGAAAAAGAACATCATCTTTTGCTAATTTTGTAATTCCACAGTAAAAGGAGCCACACAGAGCAATCCTTGTCAAGCGCTGAGGAAGAAAGCTTGAAAGCAAAAAAATACAGAAGGAACTGAGGAGGAAAAAGGACCAAAAAAAGCATAAAACTCTTTAAATCCTGAGAGCAAGGACCAGACATTTCAGCTCAAAGAAGAAACAGAGCCTGAGGCCTGCTGACCACTTCTGAACAACCACACAGGGCCAAGGAAGTTTCCTTCAAGGGCCAAACTTCACTTAGAGAAAAGTAGCTGCATGTACAGAACAACAGGCCTAGGTAGGTCAGCGGGCCAGCATCCACGCTCCGAGGCTTCTTGTAAAACATTCCCTGCTCAAAATTGCCTTCTGTTTGCAGACTGCACTGTGGTTTCCTTTGTAAACACTCATATTATCACACATAATGAAGTATGCTATTTTCAATCAAGAAAACAGTTTGATTTCTATGGCAATAGCAAGGAATTTGGCAAGGCTGTTTGACAGACTTGGTCTGGTGAGAAAGCTTTTGAGAAAAATAAGACATAATTGGATCTCTCACCACTAAGACATTGTAAAATTCTCCATATTACCTTTCCTGTTGACCTGAAGGCTCAGGACCCTCTTATTTGGAGATCTGCCCCTGAATAACTTATTTAACTAATGGTAACATGCCAATGCTGCACTGGAGCTAATCACTGTACCACTGTAAGTGAATGTCTGCCTCAATTTACAATTCTACTCTTAAGACAAAACATTTAGTATTCCAAATGGAGTCGAAGCTCCTTTGGAGATGTCACATAAATTTCTATGAATTACTGCAATTTGTCATGCACTTGTGATTTTAACCTTACACTCCAAATCACCATGGTGCAAGCCAACTTCTACTCCCAGAGGTGATTTTCACATATTACAGAGTACCATGCCAGCTACACATGGGGCCTGAGAGAAATCCAGGTCAGATAATTCACCCATGGCCATCCACCAGATCAGTGACCAAGACAACAAGAGAAGTCCCAGGTTTCCAACCCTGCACACTCTACTTTCAGCAGCCCTGAACCTATCAAGGGGAGAAGATTTAAATCATTTGGAGATGACCTGCAAATAACCCATTCTTAAACGAAAGTAATCCGTTCAGAGATCTACTTATATGAATATACAGGCTTGTTCTCCTCTTTCATTTTCTTTCAGCTTCTGCGAAGACTTCAGCAGTCTCAGCCTTATGGGACAGGGATTGGCTTGTGGCCACTGATTTCACACTTGGTTTCATGAGCAAAACCTAAACAAGCCTTGATTGCAAAGACCCTTGCAAGCAACTGAGTTACAGATGGATTTCTGGGGGAGGTAAGAATTTTAAAAAAAAAAATCTATCAAAGGTTTAGAAACACTTAAGAGACTAGAAAAGCAACTTCCTGTATCACAGTTAATGTTTCAAGCCATTTTTCAGCTGGAATAGCAACCCTCTAGTGTTAAGAGCTAGTATGTTTGTGCCACTCAGCTGGTGGGAAACTGTAAAACACATGAAACCTGCAAAGGTCTTTTACAGCAAAGAAAAATAAGTTTCCATAAGTAGTGCTTGAGTGGGACAGTTTTTTAGTATTTTACAAAAATATAGCCTGAAAGAAGGTAATGACATTAGCTACACATTAGTCTCCAAACATTAAATAAACTCCCATTTAAGAGCAAGCATGAGCAGTAACTCAGCAGTTTCATTTTAGAAAGGTTTATGCAATCACCTCAGGTTCTAGTGCCAAAGCCCCATGTCTCAGAGTTAAGTTACCAACCAAACAACAGTTTGAATTCATCAAAAGCATGCATTACATTTAATGAGATTTCAATTAGTGATGGACCAAAATCCAAGCCCTAAAATCCTCTCAAAATGTAAACAAGCCTACAAACCCACAACTTGGCCTGTCTCATTTCAAGATCAGAACCAAGTACAACAAACAGCAAAACTAAATCTTGCATTTTTTCCAGGTCTGAACAAGTCCCAAGGCCAAAAATCTTCGCAGTTCTTGCAGGCATATCACAGAAAACGGTGGGNGAGGTGGCGGGGGGGAGGGGGGGGGGGGGGGGGGGGGGGGGGAAGAACACAAGTGTGTAAAATTAAATTAAGAAACAACCAATTAAAATGTTGAGCAGTGATAGTCTCTCGGTACAAATCCAGCAGTCCCTGATGGATATCAGTGTCCTATGACCTCAGAGCTTTGGATACTTGAATCAACATGAGAAGACACAAACATTTTGTTTGCAGCTGGCTTTTGCATTTGGCCACAAAAGGAGACATGCACATGCAAAATAAAAACCATAAGAGAACTTTTGGATAATGAATATTGTGGGCAGAGAAGTAACAGATGGTAGAACAAAACAATCTAATTTTAAAAAGACAAAACTTCCTTATGACAGGATAGAGCTGCCGAGGTGTAGAAAAGAATTCCAAAGCAGAGATGCCGAACAAGCAGGGACGGCAGTGGGTGGTGCTGCCAGAAGGTGTGGCCCAACCCCTTCCAGAACCCTTTTGTGTTACCATAAACACCACAGGGAATGTTCCACTGAGCCAGCAGTCTGAGCCACAGCTCTTCAAAAGTATTTGCATTCAGCAAGCAGCAAGACAATGCATATTATCTGAGTCATGAAAACACCTTGTGAATTTTTAAGCATACACAGGCAAAGTAAAAAAGTCCCACGGAAATTAATTTACTACACTAGAGATAAAATTATTGACTTTTATGTCACAGGCACATTGTTTTTCTGATTGATTGTGTGTCCAAAGCTCTTATGAAAAATACTTAACATTGTCTGACAGACACATCCTCTCCACCATTTAAGTTATAACCCCATAGTACAGACATTGGCTATTAGGCAGAAATTATGGGACCTCAGTGGTATTTCTGTGGCATGGCACGCTCTATTTTGTTTAATTTAACAACAAACTCATTATATTAACTGAATTCAGTAGGAACAGCAGGGGAAATCCTGTTAATTTTGTCTTGAACATCAGAGAGCTTCTGAGGGTGCTAAAAGAATACACAGAGAAGGAAATAGAGGAACGGTTTCATAAAAGGCAGGAAGTTTCCATTTCCTCCAAAAGCTCATACTGAATTTAAAACTGCCATGTCTGATTTGATATTAAGTGGCTTGGCCATATGGTTACTGTTTGAGACAGGATACTGAGCTTGATTTGACCTAGTACAGCCCTTGCTACATTTTTTTTTAGTATAGAGAAATCCTATATAGCGCTTGCCATAAAAAGACACCACTTCTACCCCTGGTTAGCACCTGGGGAATATCAGCAATGCCATTCTTCCTCTTCCTCTGAATGTGCAAAGCAAGAACTGTCTCCAGCTCAGACAGGAGCTATTAGATCATCACTCAGGTCTCCTCCTCCATTACCAGTGACAAAGTCTTTGGCTTGAAACTCAAAACATCATTCTCAAATTACTTCAACAAGCATTACAGGAATCTCTACTGGTTTCTCCACTGTATTAATTTGTGTCTTGACTTCTGTATTGGTAGAGCACCCTGGAGCATCTGATAATTCCTCCTTCATCTCTTTCTATTTTATTCACCTACTCAGGAAACCTGCAACTCCCTCAAGGCAGCAGTAGCAGCAGCAAGGGAAGCAGCCATACCCTGCATTAGCAAAGCTCTCCATAAGCAGATCCACAAAGAGACACTGGGAAACAGAGAGCAAGCACCCATAATTATTACTTACATAGATACTTACATAGGTACTGCCTCTGCTTCACACTGATGGTAACTGCTGAGCCCTGAACACCTGTGGGGATCCCAACACTTGTACTCCCCAGGTAGTGACTGAGAGTGGTGTGAAAGGGACAGTGTGCTGAGGTGGAATGATGCTTTGTGATGAAAAGTACCATTCAACAACAGCGAAAGGAAGGGTTAGAAAAAGGCACATTTCTTGCCCTAACAAAGGAGCTCAAGGCAGTGCCACCAATGAAACTTGTGTCAGCCATGGACTGCTGCCCTCTGTCCCCCTGCCAGGATACAATATACACCTTTGAGCTTTTGGCTAGGGGTGCAATGTAGATGACCCAAAGACACATTTATAGACCAATGAGGATCACAATTCTGGCAGATTTCTGACAACTGACAGATCCACCCCAAATGATATCCTCAAAATGGAAATTTAATGAACAAATATGCTTAACTGCATAAGAAATTCAGTTATATTATCTGCAACAAATTAACAACAGTATAAGGGATTCCATGTAAATTGGTGATCTGATCAGTTGTCCTTGTGGAATGAAATTGAAGCTAACTTTGATAATGGATAATACCAGATGGAAGAAAAGAGACTACCTTTGCTAGATCCTGGATTAACCATTAATCTCCTGAGATATACAGACATGATAAGTAGTTTGTTTAAATCTTGTGCAATATTCAACATAAGGAATTCAGCTGTGAGTTTTCATAAATTTGCAACCTGAAGAAAACACTTGGCAGCAGTCAGTACAGACAGTTCTCAGAAGGGTGAGCTTATGGGCTTCTGGCACATCACTGCAATTAACTCTGAAAAACACAGCAATTTTTTCATCTCATGCATTGTGGGCATATACTAATTAAGCTGGTGAGAAAAGTATTATTTACACATTTTCTAGTAGCAGAAAGGGAGATAGAGACAGGTTATAAGCCTTTCACAAAGTCATGTAACAATCTGGTCGCAGAGCTATTAACAGATGCCTGGATTTCTGAGTCCTTTTATCCCCTGCTCCCTTGGCACAGAACACCATTCCTCTTAGCTTCTAATTTTGTGTGGAAGACATTTTTGAGAAAGTGCTGTTGAGTACAAAAAAAAAAAAGATATATTGGGAAGCAGGATTTTTCTCTGAACTAAAGAGATGGGACTCACCTGCTGTGGCCCCCAGGTACAGCCAAACTTGTTCTTTAAGTCCAGATGCACAGAAAACTTAAGAAAGGCTGACCATAATGAAGTGATTCTGGCACACTGTGTACAGGGGGGGTCGAGGGAGGGCAGGGAAAAAAGGCAGGAAGAGGAGAGCAGGGAGGAAGAACACTGACAGTAGGATAGAAGTGAAACCAGAGGCACACCCCAGTCTCTAGTGGAACAAGCTTTGTACTCACTGTTCTCTTTCTACATTTTGGTTTAAACTCTAAAAACATCAAAGTATCATAACATCACTTACAAGGAACATTCTAAGGCTTTTCACACAGAAGAAACAGTTTACCAAGGGTTGTTCCTACCTGCAGCAGGAGCAAACCCCAAAATTCATGGCAGTTGCAATATGAAATTTCACTGTAGGAAACCACGTATTTCTGAGAAATTTGGGCATCTAAAATGTGAAAAGAAATAATCCGAGAGAGTAGAAATATTTCTGAAATACTGGCAGTTTATGGAAGGTACAGAATATATAATGGCTTACACAGCAAAGACCAGGAGGGGACCCAGGCACTCAGTGCCACAGGTCATCACAAAGGCCAAGAAAGCAGGAGAAACGCTGGGACACTGCGCAGAGAATTAATGCAGCCCCTGACAGCGGGGTGGGATGAACTGTTGCTCTGTGCACAGTCTTTGTATCTTTTTCTGCAGTGGTGCTGTCCCAGACAAACACACAAACCAGAGAGCTGCTCTGATGCATTTTCACCACACCCCACTGCCCAAAAGCAGGGAACATCCCATGGTCAGTAAGGGAAGCAAGACAAGCGCGTTTTCCTGCTTTGGACCAGGATCTCCCTCGGCTGTTTCCCCCGGCACAGGTCGGTTACTTGCTGCTGCTGCTTCATCCTGCCGTGCCCTGGGGCACTCGCAGTGTCCCACCTACACTGACAGGGAATTCTGAGTGCTGCCTTCTCTCAGTGCAGCTGATCACAGACCCTTCCTGCAGGGCCATGTCCCAAGGCCTGCACAACCCTGGACCTGCAGGATGTCACAGGACAAAACATGGTAATTTTTCAGCACTTCTGAATATCTCACAGGCACTCACCTCATAACACACAACAAAACCACCTTTTTTCCTTCCCTATTTCCACTATTTTCTTCCATTATGTAAATGGCCTATTACATTCATACTTGTCTTGACAGTATTTCTTGACAGAGGAAAAATTAATTTACTGTTAAACACAGAAGATATAGCATCCATTAACAAAGAAAATATGAAGGCAAAGAAGAATTCCCACTATTTTAACATGCAAAAATACATCTTTTTCTTCTTGTTTTGTGGAATAAGCTTGTGACCTTTTCTCCTCCTCAAGGCTACTTATGCTTCTGAATAATCCTGTATACCTGCAAATGCCTCAACAAGCATCAAATCAGGACATTTGCTTGGAAAAGGCCCCAGGCCAAGGCAAGGTGCAAGGATCAAGCAAAATTCTTTCAAGCCAGCTCCAGAGTAATCTTTATAAAATGATGCACACAACAAAAACATAGGTAGAAAGCACAAGTAAATAACTCTGGTGCAAAAAGCCTTGTGCACTTGAAGTCTGAACAACACTACATGCATTCCTTTCACCACAGTTTCTCTGTGTTTTTTTAGGTAATAGGATAAAATGTACGTCAAAATTAATACAATGCCTTTTGCAAAGCTCAAAGTCTGTAAAAGAACAATAAAACTACATGCAGAATACCAAGACACGGTGAACAGGAGAATATTTAAAAGATCCAAAGCATCCATCTGTCCTGAGCACAGCAGTGTTCTGCAAGAGCAGAATCTGGTCACAAGGCCTCTTTTGCCAGTGTTGCTTTGCATTTTGATATATTTGCTGAAGTGCTTGGAAAGATACAGCTATAGCAGGTCAGACCATGATGAAAGTTTACCAGTTTATTAATTTGCACAACTGGATGGAAAATAAATAAAAGCAGGCAGATTAACACATGAACTGCAAACACCTCTAGCTTATCTCCCTTAGAACTTTTTAGGAACAAATGTGTCCATTTGCAATGCAAAAAATGTTCAGAAGCTCTACCTAAGTGACCAACAGATGGAATAAACTGACAGCGTTCTCATTTCCGGAGCACAATTTCCTAAGTAATGTCCTCTCCACGTTAAGTTTTCAAATTATTTGGTTTTGAACCCAAATCTACCTAATTAAACATGGAACAATTTTGAGCATTAAACAGCTAATAGTAGAAAACAGCTATGCAAAACCTCCCTGTTTCAACTGACTTCTAAAATACTTCCTGATTGGTAATGCACAGGCTGTCAAGTCTTTTACAGATTCCCAGCTTAGCCTGTGCTTCTGTCATTTCAGAGCATAAATTTAAGCACAAATCACTGCAGAGATTTCTCTTACTTTCCATTACAGCTCTACTAGATGCAGCCTTGCAGTACCCCTCCTCAGACACATTTATCCACAGCTCCCGGAGATCTGCATGCTGCATAGACTGACTGAATAAGCTACAAACTTCATTTTTCCCCTAGAATTAAGAGCACATCAAACTGCATCAGAGGCAGGCTAAGGAATGCTGAACACCTCTCTGACAAGCCATACGTTAATTGCCCAAAGGTCAGAGTAACTGTTTGGGAAAAATGTGGCTCCCTGTTTAAATGAGTAACAGCCAAGCGATGCAATTATGAAATAATGGCAGCATTCCCAAAGGATCTCTATACAGTGCATGAAACAAGTACAAAAGATGCATGAGATTTTGTGCTTAATTTCTCACAATTTCAAAATATTGCCTTTTAAAAGTTAATAGCAATTCTTAAAACATGCACTAAAAGAACATATGCCACCATATTTCCAACATTTGGGAGTGCATGTGCTACAACAACAACATTCCTTTGCTGCTAAATGCCAAAGGCTGTTTAGTGATAAATTCAAATAAAACCCAGTAATTTGCAGTGGTTTTCATTCAGAAAGAGCCGCGTGACATTTAAACCATTTCATGTCATCTATAAACACCATAAGAAGAAAATTTTATTTCATTATAGGCCAGTAATGACTGGGCTAAATTCAAAGCTAGCTCAGCTTGCTCAGGGCCACAGCCAGTTGGAACTGAACTGTCTTTAGGGTTGAAGACACAACACTCTCCCTGGAAAAACCACTGAGGCCCCTGAGCACTCCCATCCCGAGCAGGGATCACCCTTGCTGCAGAGGTGTGCACCTGCTGCCTCTTGTCCTCTTGCTGTGCCCGTACCCAGGAAAGGTCACCTCCTTCCTCAACAGCTCTCCATAAGAAAGTTGAAGAACACACTGAGGTGCCACCCTGTACTATAATCCCCCTTTCCCTTGAGCAGGCTGAGCATAGCCAGCTCACTGGGCCTCTCCTCACGCACCAGTGCCGCAGCCCCTGACCACCTTAATGGCCACAGAATCCCTGGGTAACTGAGGTTTGGAAGGGATCTCTCCTTCTCTCCCATACATTCTTTCCATAGAAAGACTTTCAAACGTCTTAATTTTGACCATTATACAAGGGCAAAAATTTAGAAGTCTTGAGGCAGCATCTGGGAATCACCCCTTCCTCTCTTTGGGGGAATTCACTCTTAGTTCTTAAATCCTACCCTGAAGTCTGAATTTATATTTCCAATCCTCCTAGGCACATGGCAGCACTAAGAAATGTGCAGGACAGAAAAATGTGCATGAAGTATCAATGCATACATGGCATCTGCCTAAGTCTGCTGACAGTCTGAAACAGTATTTGCATACCATGAAGGGTCTAACTGATTTCAGGGAGTTGCTAAAATTTATCTGTAAGGAGGGCATTTTAAGTATCAGTGTAACTAATTATTTATAGCTGGTATCAACAGCAAACTCATGTTAACTAAGCCTCCCAAAAAACTCTCCAGGTGACAAAACCCACAAAGATTTGGTATTTATACGTACTGAGAAACAGAAACCTAAAAGCCACTCGTTTCCTTCCTGACAAATTTTACAGTGCAGTTAAGCTTTAGTACTACAAAGTAAAAAGAGCAGCACAATCAAAATAAATTCTAATCATCAATTATACATAGAGCATTCTGCATTGGATTCAAACCTCTCACTTGTTTATGGTGGGAGTTTCTTTTCCTTTTCCCTTTCCTTTCCGTGCTTAATCTGGAAGATTTTCATTAGTAAAACATGAATTTTTTTATATTCCATTTTCTGCATTCTTCTCTTATGTTTTAGTTTCTCATCATTTAAGATAAGAGCAGTATCTACAATCACTCTCCAGTTTTTTCAAACCTCACAGAATAGGTTATAAGCAACATATTCATGATCATCATCCAGATAATTAGAATGTCTGTCTGTAAATATAAAAGCAGAAATGTTACCTCAGAAGAGCACTCTCTAAGGAGGGAAAACTTCAGTGTCCATGGGATTTGAAACTAAGCTCATATTTTACTAAGCAGATACGAAAATAATTTTCAGAACTTATTTTTATAGAATTCACATGGTGCAGAATTCACTTAGAGAAAAGCTGCTCTGAAGGCCTTTTGCCTAAAAGGACCCCTTCAGAAAAAGCTCTTTGATTCCTTTGGATGAGGTGATGTTATAAAAAAAAAAAAAAAAAAAAAAAAAAAAAAAAAAAATTGGGAATGTCAGGAAGCACAAAGTTATTATATACTTAAATTACTTAAACACAATGTAGGATTTTTTGGGGGCAGTAAACCAAGCTATTTTCAGGTAAGTTTTCCCACAGCCACAACAGATTAGAGCCATTAGAGATCCAGGAGCTGAATCAAGACTCACAATTTGGTGGTGTCCTAAACTTGCAAAGGCAAAGCAGGTATCACCTCATACAGGTGCTGTATCACCTGCAGGGAAACTGAAGCCCAGCACAGAGAAGGGAGCAGAAAACCACTAAGGTCTAAAGTGGCCAAAATCCTTGACTTAACTTCAGTATCTCTGAAGTATTTGCCTTGCTGCAAATCTTCTCTCCCAGGTACTTTTTAAGATGTAAACATTGACACCACTGACAATCCAAAGGACTAATTGTCAGCATAATGACTGTTAACATGAAATGTTACTGGATTTTATAAAGGCAGTATAGACAGAATCACAGCTGATTAAACTGCACATGGCAATTGTCATCCCCAGTTAGTTACAGCAGTATCACAGTGGTTAACCCGGTGTTAACAGCCCAGCTTGACAAGGGCAGATACAGCACTCGAGTGGCTCAGCCAATTTCACACTGCTATAGGAACAGTAGGTCAGCTCAGAGCTCCTCAGAGGAGCTCAGTTGTGCTCAATTTCCAGAGGAAACAGACTGGAGAAACTCGTGACACCAAGTTTTAGAGAGTGCATGATTTAGAAACCCTTTCCATTTATCTGGGAACACTGCAAAAGTGAGGCTTCATTCTGTTCCCCACCTAACAGGCAAACACAGGTTTCTACAGCATCTGACCAAGACAATGGATAAAGGCCAGTTAACTTCAATATTGCAAAATCAAATCCTTAATTCATCAGCTTGTCAACCTACCAAACCCCAGCTGCCTGTGATGTCTACACAGATGAACGCAGACAGATAAGTAAATGTAAAGAAGTGAAACTATTTGCCTGTAGATGTGAAGATTTTATTAATCCTTCTTGATTTTTCCTATTACTTAACCACCAAGACATAAATTAACATTTGACTCTGCTGCTTTGTGCAACTCATCTGTAGCATGAAAGTCCAACTCCCAGTTTCCACCCCAGAGATCAGCTCTGAAGTCTGTCTGAAAAGAATATGCTTCTGTCTCTTCTTTACTTGCCTAAGCACAGAAGTCTGGAAAGGTCCTGACATCATCACAATCATGAAATGAGCAATGTTGATCCCCCCAAACAAAAAAAACAAGCTGAGTTTTGCCAAGTAAAACAGAGACACTTCTGTTGGCATGTTTTTAAAATTGACTATTCAAAATGTAAATCTGCATCTCATGGACTAAATGTTTGGCCTAAGTGTCAACACACACAGATTCTTTGCCCTGCAATGTAACTCACTTCATTTTTTTTTTTGGCTGACTTCCTGCCACTAGTAGATTCCTTTTCTCATTTGAGGTAAGTGAAAAAATTAACAAGCCAGTGTGCTTCCACAGGAAAACACCAAAAAGCCCTCAGGATTTTCCACAATTGACCATTGGCAATACTTCTGAAAACAAATGAGTAAACAAACTATCTTTTACATGCCAGAATAAAAATACAGTAACCTCAAACTTTCCCAGGCATCTAATTTTTAACTACCATTTAAATTCACACTGGGCACAGCTGAAGTACCAGAAACAAGTGGGACCTCTGGGCATCCTGACTGGCGATGGCACTCGTACCACACTGTATGAGCTCACACTTTGGGGTATGTTTTGCAGTACTAGAACAGTTTCAGTCTTGCACACGTAGCATGTACTTAAGGTAGGAGCTCTAATCTTTAAGCTCCTCTTTGTTTCTTGTGGGAAATACTCCAACAAAATTATGATGTTAAGAAAGAACACCTGATTTCTCCAAACTGCTTGACACTGACAGCAGTGTGCACCCATATGTTTTTGTATGCTTATTCCCATAACCCCACATATTTTGCATGCATATGTATATTGACTGTCAATGGTACTTTGTTAAAATGATTATTGCACACAGCATGGCCGACTTTTAAATGTAAATTGTATGCAAATATATGCAATGCCATCTTTAATGCAGATGTAGCAAAAAGTATTAAGATGTGTAGGGCCTAATTAGGTCCTACATCAAAAACTACATATAAAAACTTGACTCCAAAGTCTCAGCAAAATAGATGTGAGCTAGAAACCCCAGTGTACACTCCTAGGGAAGCAAGGGGAGTAACTCCCTGCAACTTCTAAAAGCTGAAGAAGGCAATGAACTCAAACAATTTGTCTGTTCTTTCTTCAGACAAAGCATTTTCTTTTTAAGCAAATGCAGATATAATGGAATGGCTTCTTCATTCTCCTCTATCTCCTAGTATTTAAAATGATTAAAGAAAGCCTTCGTTTCTTATCTAGACTGTATATGAAAATCAGGAGTAGGGACACAAAAATTCCTGGGCAATGTAAGTCTTAGCCTAAATAAAGGAAAAAAAGAAAATAAAAAACAGAAAACCATAGCCTGTTTTTTCTAAGCCAGAGGCTGCTCAGCACTGGCCCTGCCAATGGGATTTTGATTACTGAATTCATCGGAATAGAAAAGCATTTGCACACAGCAAACTCCAGAGACAATACTCAACCTCCGGGACTTGCATTATTAATATACTGAAATAAATGAGGCAGTTGACAGCCACTGATCAGGTGTACAGCACTGATTGGGATTTCCCCCACATATGCACACTACTTGGCTTTTCAACACTTCTGTTCCTAAAGAAAGGGTACTTTTTGGGGTGTGACTGGTGAATGCAGAGGGCAAGGACTGCACAGAGCCTGTGGATTCCCAACCAAAATGAAACCCATCCTGCATCACATCAAAATGAAAGCCAGTGAAGACAGACATATTTCAAGAAAGGTACAAGTGAGTGATGTCTCAAATTGAAGACAAGTCTACCATCAGAGATGAGAAAAAAATCTGACTGCAACCCCTTTCCTGAAAGGAAGCAAATTTCAACTCCAGTTGCTCATGAACAGCAATGGAAAAATTCTAAGACCCACTCCACCCTACCGAGGTACTTGAAGAAGAGGACATATGACTCCAGTAAATGCATATCCCCTTTTAAAGAAGGAGCTAATACCTTCTCTTTCTGCATCAGCATGTACAAACCTCGGCCAACTACAAGCCAGAAGTTCTCACCCGTTTTCTCCACCTTACTGTCTTCTCTTTTCTAACACACAGTTGGAATCCTCCTTTAGCTGAGCTGCTTGGAGGTATCTCCCAACCCCACCCCACAGCTGCCCACAACTGTGCCTTTTCCCAAGTCACAGAATGGGGCTGCCATAATTTGGATTTCAAGTGGATTATAAATCTGCAGAAAATTTTATGCTGCTCGCTTCGTATCTCTAGTGGCAGTCCAATTTCTTTGAGGAAAGATGCTACAAATTATTCACTGCGAAATATAAAGCTTGCTTTTCATTTTAATTTTGTTCCATTTCTATCCCTGAATTTCCTTTATAGCTATGTTTCCAGCACTATAAGAAAAAAATCCGATGCACCACGTCAGCCCAGTGCAAGCCAGACATAACATCCTGCGTATGCTGCCCAGGGTATTATAAAAAATGCCTTTCATTTCTCTCCCCCAGCCATGGTTGCAAGGCCCGTTCCCCTCTGCTGCCCATGAGCCAGCAGTGCTTTCCAGCAGGCTGCACACTGGAATTCCTGAGCTCTTGCATTCCTACAGAACAAACACAGCTTACTGATCTCAGAGAAAGACGGACTCAGCAAGTGTATTCCTTCCATCTACCAAAAAAATACAGGGTGGAGGCCTGAACTGGCCACAGTTCCATTTTTTCCAGCTTTAAAAGATACCAGCAGTCCCTCTCCAAATCCTGTCTAGGCATTGCTTCAGCAGCAGAGGAGGCAGGCGGCTCCCTGCCACGCAGCGTGCCACGGGATCAGAGCGGATCTGGGGAGGCTGTAATTATGCAATGCCGAGGAACGACGCTAAGGGTATAAAGGAAAGCAAAGCTGGCCGAACCCTCATCTCCCAGCACTGACAGAGGAAAGGAGGAAGCACAGCAGCTTCAGAGAGCACATCTTGAGGACAGTGACTTCTTCCAGCACAGGCACCACAGCCACCTGGGCTCTCTGCTGCCTTTGTACTGATGATTTGCCATCCCCGCATTCTTGCCGGCACTGCAGCACTGTTCTGAGCCTCCTATTTGAATTAACCAGGCCCAGAGGATAAAACTTTCAAATTAAACACATTCCTACAGGATTTCAGGCTCATTGTGTATGCACCAAGGAAACATAACATCCTAAAAATAATACGTATACAGAAAGAAAGCACATTTTGCAGGCATATTAAAGTGGAATATGAATTATAAGCAAGCTCATGGGAGAAGACATCAGATTCCATGCAAAAAGGAGCTTTTGTAAATAACATAGCATCATTCAGTGTAAGCTATAACAATTATCATCAGCCATTTAATTTAGCTCACCAACCCCTCTTCTCATTGCTGAAATTGTCCATTTTTCCCCCTTCTGAATTGTAAAGCCCCAGATTTTAGGGTTCAAGCTAACAGCTGTATAGATTACTAATCAAGAGACAGAACTCAATTTATATTCATTTCAGTAGATACGTCTAAACAGCAAACATGAAATAGCATCTCACCAAGCTGCCATCATTAGAGTACAATATTCAGAAAACATTAAAGCTTTTGTTTAAGAGTTAATTGGTGTCAATGCTCTAAGTTTGTGTGTACTGAATCGCACTGAAATCTTAACTTGTCACGTTGAAAATATTCAAATAATATACTATTGCTCCGTAAAGATTTTGAAAATGTCACTAAAGGCAACATCTGTTTAGTTTAGAACATTAAGGCAAAAACTTTAGCATTATTTTTGTGGGGTTTAGCCTTTTAGACACAGATTCACAGATTCAGAGTCTTGGTATTTCAGATTACTAAATATGACAGAATATTTAAGGGCTTTGCACATTAAGCCCAATGAAAACTTCAAAATCCCTCACTGGAATTAGTGATTTAGCCCCCAGCTAATTAGAGATGTTATTCCAGTAGAACCAAAGTCTTCCAGTTGGCCCTCAGCGTAATTTCACTGATTAAAAATTATTAATTCAAGTCAGTTTGTTTTGCTACAGTCCCCTTACAAGCCAGCTGAAGCTGGTACAGAGAAACTACAACCTGAAAAAAAAACCCCAACATTTTGAACATCTGAGAAGCACTTATTCCTGTTATCTCTTACATTAACTTACCACTAGCTTTAAACTCGAGTTTGGAACTAATCAGAAGACAGTGAATGGGAAGCTCTTAGTGGCTGAAACACTCATTGGAAGAGTTAAGGCTTCTTCTCCCAGCTGTGACAAGACAAACTGTCACCAGTCACCCCTTCAGCAAGAGTTAGTCAGGAGTTCAAGCTTAGGGACTTACAACAGTGGTCTAATTTTCAGAAGCATCAGTCAGCTCGGGCTACACAACCAAATCCTCAGAAAATGGAAAATTCGGATCACTTTTGGTGCTTCAGCTGTTCCTCCTGATTCTAAAGGTATCCAAATGCATCACACTAAATCTAAGAAACATTCTTATGCAAAGACAAAATAACAGTCATAAAATGAAATAAATAAATGCAAAATTATAACGTCAATAGATGAGAAATGGTGTAATTCTATTCCCATCAAATGTCTCCAACCTTTCCCAAAGGTCATTGTTTCATCCAACCTGTGTTTGAAGGGCTTCATGAGGAGTGCCCTGCTCTGGGCCACAGCTCTTTCAACCGTGTCAGCACCCCTTGAGACGCAGAGCTACCTGTGCCAGGGACTTCAGGGGTGCAGCCTAAAATAAACCCAAGTTATGCAGTTCAGGCAGCAGAAGGATGAGACACATGATATTACATTAAAAGTACACTGGGGGGAGGAAAAAACCAACCTACAAGAGCTATCTGGGCAGAAGTTGGTTTCTGAATAGTACTTCCAGCCCCAGTGTTGGGGGTTAGGACTTTTCCTTTTGCTTCTCTGATGGAATTTCGTCCTATCTGTTGCTAAGAGGCAACAACAACCAGTACTTAGGAGAGACAGAAGAAATGGTCAAGGTGAGGGAAGGGTGCAGCTGGCTACTCTCTTACCTGGGGGGTTTTCTCCTTGGACACCTCGAGATTTTGGCCGGGGTGGGGGTGAGGGGCCGGGCTCAGCTCCCCTCCCGCTCTCGTTCTCGACACTGGAGGAGGGACAGGCTGCGGTCGCTGTGGGGAGAACTCGCCACCACCGTGGAGTTCCGTCTCCTGCTGCCTTCTCCTGCCGTGAGTGAAGCTCTGCCTGTGGGAGCCGCCATTTGCACTGGGACCTTATTAACACGCTACCTCACTAGAAAAGGACTCTCAACATCTACTTGGGTGCCTCAGGGGAAAACCCGGGACCCCAAACCCCCCCACCCCCTCCAAAGGAGCCACCCCGACTGCGTTCTGGAGCCCGGCTGCCACTGCCCAGCCCCAGCAGAGCTGCTTCTTCGCTGTAGTGTAACCCCACACCGCCTGCCTGCCGGGATACCCTGCTACAGCTGCAGAGTTTCTNGTGCACATTCTGGCAAAGAACTGTTAATCCTTTTCACATGCCTCTGCCTGAAAGCCCCTTAATTTCAAAGTTATAATAATGCAGGGGGAAGGGGATCATATTTTTTCCATTGCAAGGGAGGTTCCCGCCTTCCTTGGCAGACACCTGTCTTTCAAACCAAGACACCCAGCTAATCAGCAGGAACAGAGCCAGAGTGAAAGATGCAAACCCTTTACAGGGATCCAAAATTTACACCTAGCTGTATCTACTGAAGTATCATCTATGCACACAGGACCTGGACATGTGTGAGTAAAGTCTCTCTAACCACAGCTAATGATCAACATTTTTGTCTCTCCCTCAAGAATTATAATATTTTTTCCAGATGTTTAAACCTGGGTATTGGGTTGATTTGACTGGTTTAAAACCTTGGCCAGAAGAACCACTTCTGCACTGACACAGAACTACAGGAAGAGAATTATTATCTGACTAGCTGCTTCCAAATATTTCTTTTTACCAGTATCTTCTTTTTCCCAAAAAAATAGATAAAAGAGATTGTTTCAGGTGTCTCACAGGTTCTCAGACTCCAAATATCTCATACCCAAGACAAAACATTAATTAAAGAAGTGATTAGGGAAATATATACCTCTAATTCTAGAATCCACACTATGGTATCTACAATGCTACCTATCTTAAAAATCATGCATAACCCTTTATAAACTAGCAAAAATAAGAAACTAAGAAGAATATAAAGCAAATACTACAGCAACACCCAAGAGTCAAATACAGCAGCAGACGCTTTTAGCTATTCTTTAACTAGAGCATGGCAACACTGCATCTGTGAATAGGCACCAGAAGCACGTAAAACACTCTGCATCTCATAAACCTTGGACTGACAAGATCCCATTCTCTCACAGAGCTCAATGCCCTTGATATCAAAGAAAAATCACTGCCTCCTGTGGCATTATCTGCAAGTAGGACCAGCCAGGCAGTGCCTCACTCTGCCCTCAGAGTCTGGGAAAACAGAATTCCAGCAGTGCCTGGCATTGCCTAACATCATAGCTTTTCTACCAGCAGCTGTCATTAACTGTGGGACAAGACAGGGATACAGTAGAACACACAAGACACACGAAGGACATTTCCAAAGCCTTACAGGTGAGTTCTAGTGACCAGCCTTTGTACACAAATAAATCCAAGCCACAGTCAACGTGATGTGAGCCTGCAAGCAAAGCTTTGATTTAGTCCTTTTAGATCAAAGCCCTGAGCACACTTTGCATGCACTAAAAAATATTAAAAAACCCTGATGCCAAAGATGCTCGGTGTTTGCAGACAGAGCTCGCAGCCATCTGGTCTGAGTTACTGCCCACTGATGGACTGGAGCAGAAAGGGACACAACTGACACAAGACAGGTTCATGCAAACCAAATGATCTGAGCTGCTGGGGAGGCAGCACACCCCAGTCCTTTAGAAACAAGGAACCAGTGTAACACAACATACTGCCCTAATCTAGGTCTGGCTTAGACACACCCCACTGCATTGATTTGTCAGCAATACATTGTTTGAACATTGATATCCCCATCCTTATTGTGCACCATCCACAGAAAAACCAGCATTTACTTTATGTTCTCACTGAAAGGGACTTGTCCATGCATACGTGTACATGTGTGTGCATGCTTGTGTTTATGCACTATCCCAGAGGAGATGCAAGGATTTGGAGGGTGGGGCAGCAGGGAGAGTTTCAATTGCATGGTGTTACACAACCATATTGCCAACGTTTAGTTTTATTTTTAACTCAAGGATGAAGAATTATCACATGCCAGTTAAAACCTGTAACTTTTGGATAGCTTTAAGGACATACTAGAATACATGAACACTAATAGCAATCACATAGATGAGCTTGGCTATGTACAGATCATGGAATGGAGATCCTAGATAATAATTCAATTCCCTTTCTTAAAGGCAAATCTTTAATTCTTGTGGTTTGAGTAAATAGCTGGAGCAATAGTAAAGCTGAAAAGCTTTAATTCTGTCTATACTTTAAGGCAGATTTTGGACCAATGTCCTGAGTCTACATCACAGCTCTGCCAACACAAAACAGACCTGAAAAGCTACCTGCTCAAGAAACTTGCTCTGCATCTTGATAGAGAATTTATCGTTATTTTCTGTCTTCCCAACCATACAGGCAGTTTCTGTTTTCCCAATCATACAAAACTGTGAATGTAACATAACCACTCTCTTCCTCGACAATGTCCTTTAGTCCTAAAATAACAGTCCTCCAGTGAAAAGGAAAAAACAGAAAAGGGAAATAACAAAAACTACAAAAAAGCCCCAACAACAGCTACCAACCAACAAAAATAAAAAACACACCCAAAAAACCCAACAAAGAAACCTCAAAACAGGCAAACAAACAAAAATGCACAAAAAAACCAAGCTAAAGCATTTCTTTGGCATTTTTACTTCCTGGCAAGAAAGACATTCAAGTAAGCCAAAAGGAGCATCTGGATTTGAAGTCAATATTGCACCAGAACATATGAAAACACCAATGCAGAAAAGTACAATGCCTAGATTACTAGAAGAAAAATTATTATTTATGGGGTACAACAACAAGAAAAGTTTTTGTTTTTCTTCATTCTCCAGTGCTTAGTGAGTTCTGTTGGCAGCTTCTCCTCAGTCTCTCCCCGTAAGCTTGCTTGCATACTTATTGCAGCTGCTTCTCATTTAATGACCATTGTTTTGGTCTGTCAGAACTACGACAAGTATCCAAATCTGCAAGATTAGGCAAATATTTTGACAATGCTGTGTGTCTCATTTTCTTGGAGAGAAAGAATAAAGAGGATTTTCACTTTTCACATAACTTCACTGGAGCTCTTAATCAAAATGCTACAGAGAATCAAATAGCAGATTGAACATACTTCTAGTGACAAAATAAAGCATGCCATTTTGTTTCCGAGAGCTTGCCAATTCCCTGCACATTGCTATCACAAGAACTCAAACACGGGACTTTAAAATATCATTCACATCACATGGCAGCTGTTTCTAAGCTGAGAAACCAACAGAGCCAGGGAGCAGCAAATGACAACTAAATGGTAATGTAGGCTATCAGGAGGCTCTGGAGGGGAAGGGGGAAAAAAGGAAAGAAAGAAAAAAAAAGCAGGTACCAACCCTAGCCTTTTACCCTGAGAGTGCTGGTTGTTCTCTCTGTTGAGGTTTTTGTTTGACTCACTGCAACAGCAAATATTCATAAAATGTAAATTCACATCCAGATGCTAGACCTCAAGTCTCATGTTGATGCTAATGTGCCAAGTAGGGCCCTGCACGTATTCTGAAGGTAAATACAACGAGCCCTGACTCAAATCATTATGGACTGTAAATCAGGCCTGGATCAAGCAGAGCTACAGTTTATATATATTACTAGGGGATCTGAACTCTAGGAAGCTCTCTGAGAAGCCAGCAGCAGCAGTCGCTTGGCAGTAAAGCAGGAGAGCTCACTTACCACACTCATTGAGAAGCAGGAAAGCAAATGCTCTGAGGAGGGAAGAAAACCAGGGCTACAAGTTTTATGAGGAATTGGTGTCTCACAAATCTTACATTTTGTTCAGCTTTTCGAGGGCTGCTTTACTCATGTGTCCTTCCAAGGCCTAGTCCTTCTGGAGCTCTGAGTTTAGGCCAGCTGCAAGGCAGTCAACAAGTTAAACATCCGAAATGGCAAATAAGGATACTCCTCTGTGCTGCTGCCTCTGACAGGCCACTTGCTGTGTTGTCAGGGAAAAGAAACCACTTGGGACAAGGTGACCTAGTGGCCTCTGTAAGAAACATCCCATTAAGGACCCAAACACACAAGGAAATTTGTTAAGCTATGAACTTGCTTTTACTTGCAGTTCAAAGAGCTCATCTGGGGAATCAAAAGCAGAGAGGCCTTATTCTCACAGAATTTCAGAAGCACCTCTGCTCAGCTTGTAAATCCTTCCACTCTGCTTCTGGCAGGGAAAGAATTATTTACTGTAAGGAGATGGCTTAGTTTGGTACTTTCCACATTTTCTGAATCAACTGACAGCTATTTTAGACGTATATGAAAAAATTTTTACTCTGAACATTTCACAGCCAGCCAAGATTATATACAAGAACACACACAACTTCCTTTTGCACTTCTTTTACACCTTTCCATCTTCATTACAGGAGAGCTTTTAATTAAAAGAGACAAGCTCGGCCAAACTCACCTACCCATGGAAAGCAAAAAAAATTGCTACAGAAAAAAATTCCTGTACTTTCCCCATTGGATGGCTGGTGTTACCTCAACAGCAGCCTGGGAAACATATGCTGACCACCACAGCTGGCAGCCACAACATTCTGTGGTTCCAGGAAGTGTCTGGTGCAAGGGCTTGAGTGAGGACAAAAATGATCCTCTCAGTCAGTCACTGTCATGTCACAAGACAAGCCAGTTGGTCACTGGTTCCATCAGCCACACTTTGATCACATCTCTGTGGAACAGTCAGGTCAAGAGAGATTGTGTTAATATTTAGAAACAATTTCTACACCAAGCGTGTGGTATGCCAGGCTCTGATATATTGGAATTCACAGAACTTGGGATAAATCTGCATCAACCTTTAACACCTATGGACAGAAAACATCTTCTGACCAGCTACTAGAACCTTAAAATTTCAGAAATGGTTTATGTGTTCAGGCAGTCTGTGGCAGCCAGGACTGCTGGAGCAGCTGGAAAGGGTCCAGCCCTCATTTCCCCCTTCCTTTGCGTCCAGCACAGCTACAGCAACCTCTCAACCACAGGGAGCCCAGAGTTTCAGCTTATAGGGCAGGGTGTTTTGCTGTTGGGTTGGTTTTTTTTGTTTTGGGGGAGGTGTGTATTGTTTGGGGGTTTTGTCAGTTTGTTTTTAAAGAGACGACAGACATTCCTTGGGTTTGTTTGCACTTTGCTCTCTTATTCAGTGAATCTTTTGTCAAGATGACAGGTCAAATGAACAGATGAAGTAGTGGAGCTCCCTTTCCTATTCTTCCTTAACTTTTATTGATATCACTGAGTCACGGCAATGCAAGACCAGAAAAGCCAGAGATGATTCAGTCTCAGATCTGGCTCCTGCTCTCTTTCATACCGTGCCCTTCTGCTACCATAACACAAACTGAATGATTAAAAAAAAAGAGGCTGACCTCTTCCAGTATAAACACTCCTTCTGTTTGGCCAGCTTCCCTGCAAAACAATTTTTTTCTGATTTCACTGAATCTTGCATCACATCATGTCTGTCTTTTAACTGCATTTGTCTCTTATCTGTCCATCTCCACTGTTTTTCTGCATAGGATTTTAATGATTTCTTCAAAGAACACTGGCAAGCGTAACAATCTTTCCCTTCCTTTCAATTTGACACATCCCTAATGTCACCCTCTTTTTCTACCAAAGATAAAGGACACATTCAACTTTTTTTCTTCCTCCAATCATCTGTTTTCCCCATGGCAATACTTGATCACTTTATCTTTCTGGTGCCCACTATCTTTCCTTCCTGTCTACTCTTATTCCTTCATCTTCTCTTTTGACTCTGATCCAAGCCAAGCCTTAATCTTTTCCATATTAGAAATACTGACTTAGCTCACTGTTACCACCTTAATGCTCACAGATTTTTACTGCCAAGAACTCTTGCCCTCGTGCACTGCAGGAACTGCAAAAGGAATTCCCTGTCACACGGACCAAGCCTGGAATCAGTGCAGATTCTGATCCACAATTCGGAATCAATACTTTGCAGTTCCTCTCCTCAACCTGTCAGCCATCTTCAGTGTAGCCAACTGTGCTACTTATCTTTCAGTAACATCCTTCCTTCAGCTCCCAAGTTTGGTTTTTACTCATGCATCTTATTTCTTCGACACTCATTTGCATTCTCTTGGAAATCTCCTATCTTTCCATGGCTTACACAGCACTGCTCATTTCATTCACAATGTATATTTAGCCACCAGCTCCACCAATTTCTTAACACCATCTCCATCCATCATCCTACTCTCTCTGCTTATGGCTGCATTGCCACAAATTCATCTCTCACCATCTCCCTTTCCCAGCTGTTCCATTGCCTCTTACACAGTTCAATACAGACAAACACCAGGCTCATATCTCACACTGCCAATGGTAACACAGCATCTTATTTCACTTACCCTGGGTTTAGAATATTAGTAAGGCCCTGGGTCTAAATCCTGTGGGTATCGACTCATGGCTTCATCAAGAAGCTGTCTCTTCGTAGTGAACAAGGGTTTTTCACAAGTCAGAAAGCAGAGCTTGGCAGCTCAGCTGCCTGCAGGTGTACAGAACATGCTCAGAATTAGTTACAGGAGGAGGAAAAAGCTACAAAATTCAAAACAAATATGGCTAAATAAATTCCTAAAAATGCAGTTAAGTCACTAGCATTGAGGAGCCCCTCAAACCATAGTACCTGGTAAGTGAAATTTCAGCCACATCCAATCAACAATCATTTTGTCAACAGGCCACCAAATCCATTTTTCCTTCTACATCTTATCCAGCACTTGGACCTGTATCAGACAGCCTATCTCATCTAGGATAAACAATGTCACCTTCCTAGAAAGAAGCTGCTGAGTTTTGCTTCCTCCATAACAGCTTTCATAATTGTGGTTACATGCTCTTCCTGGTGGCTTTCAACCACAGAGGTCTTCCTCCCAGATTAAACACTAGTAATAACAGGGAGAGGGCCAAAAAAGAGGAAGGATTGCCCAGTGGCTTTTCAGCAAACTGGCTTCAACACTGAGGCATCTCACAAGTCATTTCCACTTCTTCCTCAGGTAACTGTTACTTCATATTTTCCCTTATACTATCTTAAAAATACACCTCCTTAAACATTCGACATTCTCCTATCTAGGTTTCATGTCAAGTTTCACCTCCATTTCTCTAATTTCACTCATTTTCAGGATTTTGGTTTATTAGGTTGCGGTTTTTGAAAAATCATTGATTTATGAGTGCACTTTTTCAAAGCATATCTTTAAACATATTAGAGAGATGGATGTTATCATCTTCATGCTAAAAGCAATAAAACTCTAACACAGATTTAAAACCATCACACAAGACAGAGAAAAACCAGCAGCTAACAATTATCCCTGAATTCCCTGATTTCTAACTGATTAAAGACTTGTATGCAGAAATCCCTACTGACTTACTGTGCATATACAAGTAAATAACTTTTTTTTTCATGTTGAATACAGCAAACAGGTTGTAAAATCATGATGCAACTTTTAGACTTTAACACTGCTATCAAGAGCACTCCTGCATTTTGAACTAATTTTATAGTATGCCACGAAACTACAGTGTAACAAAAACTGTGTTTCGGAGTGTTCCTTTATTTTCAGGCATCTGGGTAGAGCTGAACATTTTCAGATTGTTTCTAGTAAAAATGAAGCATGCTATGGACAACAGAATCTTCAAAGCTTTTGTTGGTAAAAGGGGGAAAAAAGGTGTTGGGAGCAGTTTCAAAGCATCAATCTCCCTGTACTTGTTTTTGTGACAGGAGAGTGCACAGACTTGGTCAGCCACAGGAAATTATCTGTATATCTTGGGGGCTGGGAAGGCATCAAGATAGCTCTGTAAAGAATGCTAGAAATACATAATAAAACTCTTGCTGCAGATTTTCTTCCCATGCATATTCTGAAGCACATTATTCTTCTATGGCCAACTTGGAAAATTTTTCCTGAAAAAGCTTCTCTTTTCAGTGCCCTACATATCGTTTCCTATTAAAAGGGACTTTGCCTGAGTGGTTTTAAAGAAACCCTACAAAATCGTTTCACTTTGGAAAGACCACTAGATGCCCCCATGTTCAGCTGAGTAGCTCTGGAAGCACCAGCATTAAGGAAGTCTGTCCTTATTTACGTTGACATTTCCACCATCAGTATTGATCAGCTCTGTTATCTACAACACTGAATGTGCCTGGGAAGAGAGGTAGAAAATTAGGGGACATTCAAGGTACTTTCCTTAAGTAAAAGAGGCAATGTGTAGAGTGTGTTTACCTCATGTGCTTTCACAGAGCTAGTTTAGAATAGTTTCACTTCAGATTCTATTTGTCATATGCCATGACGTTAACCTGTAGTATCCCTTGATCAAACTGTAACAGGTTCAAATTCTACTGGTTTTGCTCAGAACTTATTTTTATAGGGACTACACTACACCTTCAAGAGACTCTGGCAGACTAAGACACAACAGTGCTATCCACAGAAAAGCAAACAAAAAAGCCAAGGTAAAATCTAAAACCTTCTTTACAGCTCTGAGCTGTAGCACTTGAGAAATCCCCAGCCACTCAGCCATTGAAAACTTTTGACAAAAGTAGAATCTGGAAGGATATGTGGAGAGGTGATTGCTATGACAGTTAGTTGGTGTCCTTCCCATCTGAATCTCATCTAGCTGAACTTGAACCTCAGCAAGAACAAAGCAAGTACAGCCAAATTCCACACAGGTATCAACACTGAATTTATCAAGTTGCTTGTGTGAGCAACTCCGCAGCCCAAGTGAGAACAACTCCTGGCACCACCCATGCCAATGTTTCACTCTAAGAACTCCTCATAGATAATTTTTGCTATGTGCTACACAGAAATTTTTAATGCAAAAAGCGGGAGCAGATGGTGCACCTAAACATGACCTCTCCACTGCAGGAAGGAAAAGAAGAAAGCTTGCCCTCAGTGCTGTCCTCACCTCCTCCATGCTGCTCCAGAGAAGGAGAGGATGTCTGGCTGGGCTTGGTGTTGCCTGTCGTCTTTACATCACATTCACTGCCAAGATGAAACCAGCATTTCTAAAGCAAACACTTCTCTTTCCAGCAGGATTAATGCTAAGAGGGTTTGACTTCAGGCTGTCTAGTAAGATCCAGAAAATATATTCTCCATTTTATCTTCCCTGTTTCTAAGTCTGTTTCTCCTCATTTCAAGAACACTTTGGAGCAAGAGTCAGGGGATGGAACTCTCAATTTTTTAACAGGCATGGAAGAAAAAAATTACCTGGAGACTTCATCTATGTTCTCCCGCTGACCTCTGGCATTTTTTTGGCCGTGTTGCTTTGTGTATCAAAGCAAAAGGGGAAACAAAGCAAAGAAATACAAGGCATAGAGCAGTACAGATCACCACAGTTTTGGGTACATACTTAGCAGCACACACAGAAATACATATTTGGGAGTACCATCAGGCCAGAAGCAATAAGGAAGAGGAAAAGGACAGATCACACTTTCAAGACACATTTAAAAAAAAAAAAAACACAAAAAAAACCAAATCAAAACAAAGACCAACATGGACTAACGACATGCACAGAGAAGAGCTATATTTTCCACTAGGAATGGTTTTATTTTCCAACAATGATGTGAGAAGAGCTACTTTTTTTCCTGCAAAAATCTCCAGTGCATCAAATCCAGGGAGCCAAATCTGCTTGTGGTTATTCTGCTCAAGAGGAAGGAACTGCTCATCTGCACAGCTTCAGAATTTCTCTAGTCCCAGGCTGTGGGCGAGTCTGACGTCAGTCCCAGTGTGAGCCATAAAAATCCCCCTCAACAACCAACACTCTCCTGTGTGGGAAGCCTACAGCATTATTTTAAGCAAGGACCCAAGATTACCCTGGTGCTTTCTTGCAATATTTATCATAGAGCCAGGGATGGGACTGAACCCAGAGGAAATGCATGTGTGTCCATCTGAAACACTTCCACATGATCTCCACATGGAGAATGGGACATTCTAAGGGGATGTATACATCAAGCTCTCCCCCACACACCCAATCTACTCTAGGATCACCACTGTTGTCCACTGTCTCAATATAAATGCTTCTGCTATATAAAGAAATCTTATCTTCACAGTGAAAATAAATGGCATTTGTGCAATATTCTGACAATGGGGGGCCCTTGGGAAAAAAAAAATCTTCATTTCTTTTTCTAGGCAAGTTATCTCCAGTCCTCTATACATTTAATGCACAGCCCTGGCATCTATTTTACCCAAGCTAAGTGTTTTCATGAGACATCCTGGAAGAGACTTTTATTTTGTTTTTGCTAGATGGCCAGAATGGGTTTCAAGCTACATTAACAGCAGTAACAATAATGCCACCACACAGCATCTTCCCTTACAAATGAAGTTGAAGCCATGCTTTCTTTTTAAACAGCAGATATTTTTTAAATAACTGTCACTGCACTTGAAAACACCTAATTGAGGCAGTTAAGTATGAATACAACCCATACACAATGATACAACCTATACTTATGATTTAAAAGAAAACTATTGCCTGCTTAACTTCTAAATCATAACTCCTTTTTGTAAATTGAAACCCACATATTATTCTTAGAAACATCCCTACCATGCTACTTAAAACCAGTGCTGAGAAATCAGTGCGTCTGTAAACACATGTTGATTTAGACAAGTGAATTGACACATCACAGTGCAATGAGTTTACTTTAAAAATAGACACTCATCAGTCACTAAAGATCTTCTGAGTCTTCCAGACTAAAGACATTCTAATTTAAAAAAAAAGAAAAAAAAAAAAAAACCAAACACAAAAAAACCCAACCAAATAAACCAAAAAAACACCTCAGAGTAAACTTAACTGAGATCCATCTACCTCTCTCATACAGTCCAACCTACACTTCAATTTCTACCAAAGGAGAAACAGAAACTATCACGTAACTTCTAAAGGCTCCCCAACTAGCTTCATAAATAAAAACCAAGAGAAGCCCCAGCTCAACAATATGCTTAACTGGTACTGAATTTTAAACACAAACTTTATAGCACTATCCTTCATTTCACTATTGAAAACACTTAAAGTCATTATTAAAACATAAGCACCTACTACGAAGTGCTTTTTTTACACTTGGATTATATACTGGCATAAATTGCAAAAGGCTGAAATAGACTTTCACAGGAGCCTGGTAACTCTACAGGCAGATTAAGCTAAGTGCCTGGTAAAACAAGATTTCAAGAAGCTTTGGAAAAATAGTTTCAATTTTTTTCCCCCAAGTGAGCAAAACGGTGAGGTTTGTGCTGGCAGCACCCGGCGGGCCGAGCCCGGATGGGCCGGGGCAGCAGGAGCGGGCCGAGCCCGAGGCCGCTGCCCCGGGGGCGAGCCCGGGGATGAAGCGTGGGGAACGCGCTGTCTGTGCGGGACGCGGGGCTGGACTCGAACGCGGCTCCGGCGCTCAGGCGGGCAGTGCACCAGGGTGGCTGTGCCACCTAGTGATGCTTGTCATGTACTGTCGCAGCCGAGCGGCAGCGCCCGCAGCCCGGGCGCGCACGGCCCGGCTCCAACCCGCCCGCTCCGAGCGCCCCTCGCTCGCTCCGCGGCCGCTCGGGGCACTCTCTGACCGGCAGAAAGGGACAAGGAGCAGGCGGCAGCCCCCCTCCTCCAGCCCCTGAGCCACACAAACAGCCCTCGGGCCTCCCAGCCACCGGCAATGTCCCAGCAGATACACAGGGCAGCAATCACGAGCAAGGAGCGACCGCTCCAACATCACCAGGGCAGGATCGTCAGCTACTTCAGAACGCGGGTATTACCCCAGCATCTATTTATGACGTGGTTTCTTCTCCTTACACACTGAGGAGTTTGACTTTACACAAGAGGTAACTACTTTGTTCAAATTTGAAAAACTGTGAAAGCCTCCAAGTTGCAGGATAGTGCCCATGAAACCCAGCATCTTTGGTAAGAAAACCTTAGCACGTTCAGTAGTGCTTTTTGTCCAAAGAGATCCCAAATGAGCTTACAAGTAAATGTAGATCAATAACCCTATCAGGAATGCACATGAAAAATCTAACACACAACATCTGACAAAATCTCTGACTGCTCATCTAAATTACAAACCACTCTGGCTGTGGTAAGAACACAGTAGCTCTAACACATGACAGCATGCCAGCACCTCAGAAACCCAGGCACTGCCCAAGCCTTGCTGTTCCATAGCTCAAGCAAGAGGTGAAAGCTTCTAGGAAAGGAGACCAAGGTCACAGAAATTCAAAGAAATGAAGCTGGTGATCACTTAAAATCTAATTAATAGAAAGGAAAGTAGTCCAGTGGTATCACACTTGGTAGCTAGGCCATCCTCCACACAGGCTGCCTACCTGCTTCCTAAATAACAACTTTAAATCACTGGTTCCCAGCTTCTCCCAGCAGCATGGGAACTCCCCTATGCAAACACTGACACACCACCTTGACAAACATCTGGCAAAATGACAGCTATGATGATCTTCCTCTGACACAAAGGTAGCAGCAGAAGAAAAACCAATAAAGCAAGAACAAAATCTGATTCTACACATCAGGCACTGCTTGCTTTCTAGATGCTCAGGAGGGCTCTGCCCAGCTCCTGTGCCTGCCTGCAGCCCCAGCAGGTCGCTGTGTTTCAGGTAAGGGCCTTCTGTTTGCACAGCTATAAGCTACGTTTATGTTGGTACAATTAGTGTTAAGACACTGATAAGAACCAGCATTTAAATGTACATATGCTACAATAAAAGTGACAGGCTGGACCATAACCTTTTATAGCATTAAAACTTGCCAGAGTTTACGACCCGTCAGCCGAACAGTAAAATGGCAACGAGCTGTTGTGATACACATTTTAATACACTCTTAGAAAACCTACATCGTGTTATTAGAAGTGACAAGAAGAGGATTTTTAAATGGCCTCATTATCACTTAGTGTACACAGAAACTTACACTTTGAACAGTAAAATGAACTCCTTTGTTGAATTACTTGAAACTCTTGACTAGATGGATTTAAAATAGTGCTCGTGTGTATGCCTAGCACCTCTACCTCTTTATTTGCTGCTAAATGAAGACAAAACCAGGCAGCTGAATAGAGCAGTTAGCCCTTATTCCAGGGCTATCAATAGACTGCAATTGATTAAAAGGGGGGAGAGAGAGACATGCTGTAACACACTAAATTTAGCCACAGTAACCCACAGACATTTATCTGAAATACCAAGGGGCTTGGGAAGCCAAGCTCCACATCAGGTATCCCTGAGGCACTTGGGTCTCTGAAGCCACTGCAGCAAGTGGAACTTTGGAGCCTAAGCTGCTCTGCTGTTTACAGCTTTGTTCCTTTACATCCTTTCCACTTCAGCTTAGTAGCAATCCAATTTTTAATTTCAGTTCTGCCTCAATTATGGCCCTTCTTGAAGTTGACCATGACTTCCTAATTGTTTTTTCTGCCCTCAGCTTTCACACACCAATTAGATATGAAATGCTCTCCAGCTGCACCTTCAGTTCACACACAATTAGGGGATGCACAGAAAAGCAGGGCTGCCTGGTGACAGAGACATTTCCTGTGTTAAAACGGTAGGAAATGTGACACATCCTTAAGAGCACAGCTTGACAAAGCACGTAATCCCAGCCTCTCCTACACGACAAATGTGAGGACACTGGAGTGACTTACCTGACTTCTCACTGCTCACTTGCAAGAAGTATTTGTGGGGGGAGGAGGAGGTGAGAGCATCGAGCTCAGTAACCAATTAAATTAGTTACCCGAGTTCTGCTAAAGAGAAGGAGAGGTGAGAAAGGTCAACCTCCTTTTCTAAGTGCCCTCACTAAGTCTAAAGGTACTAAGAGGAAACAGAAGATATAATTACTTACTTGGAAATTGTTCTTAAAAAACCCCAAGCAATTTAAAACATAACTTCTATTCCTTCAGCACGTGTCCATTCAGAAGTCTTTCAAATGCACTATTTGTGGTATGATTGATAAACAAGTACTTTTCTCCAAACTGAAGAACCTTTTAGAACAACAGATCTCTTATTCAACATAATGTTCGAAAACCACTACATTTAGCTTTCTCCAGTCACGTTTACTGCATCCACAAAGAAATTAAAGTCCCCATACAAAGGTACAGCATTGCCTCAAGACACAGATCTTGAAGGGAAGAAGAACCAAGAGTAAAACTGTTTCAAAAACATTTCACTCAGGCATTTGTAATTACAGTACATTCCAGAAATCAGAATGGATATTCGGGATTATTTAAGATCTCCAGAAGATTGATGTGTAAGTGTTTCTCTCCCTTCACACTGGTCTTTCACAAGACTGAACACAAATCAAATGAGGGTCTCATGCACAAGTAGGTAAAGGTGTTGCTGGTAGATGTAGTGCTATTTAAAGCATCCAGAGCAATCCCTGATCTCCTTCCTCCCCGGGAGTGGAGGGCAAAGCCTCCCTGCAGGAGGGGTTATGCTCCCACAAGCACCCAAAGCACACGGTTATCGAGTGCTTGTGGCTGCAGCAGGAACTCTAAACCAGCCCTTCTCTCATCCTTCTGAAACCATTCTAGGTGCATCCTTGAAAAGGCATTGACTTTAATGGTATAAAATTCAACAAGACTTGAAATTAACCTTTTAGTGAATCTTTCACATTCAATGTGAAATAACAGGGCAAGTTGTGATGTGACATTTTTGTAGGTGAAAACATCAAAGGCAGCCCTGCCACAGACTGATCTACCTTTGAACACCCAAGGGTATCTGAGACTGCCAAGTCTCTGTAGACTCGACAGAGAGAAAGAAAAAAGGAAGAGAAAGAGATCTAAGATATTCCACTATTTAAGGTGAAGTCATTTTAACTAGGATTTAATTCAATCTTTTACACTTTGTTACTGCTGGTGGTTTTTTAATACACAGTCAAAAGAGAAGATCAGGATAAAAGGAAAAGAATATTATTTCTGACTGTCAGGCCATAATAAGGCATAAATACATGAAAATTCAACTGGCATCACTTATTCTTTCCTTCTCTTTAGCATTCTTGCCGTAGGAATTTCTTTCTATTGGAGTTATGCAATAAACAAACCAAAAAAAAAAGGAAAAAGAAAAGAGCAGTATCAGCCTTTCAAAGGGCTGCAGAAAAGGTAAGTACCTGTCTAATAAACAACTGAATTAATGGCTACTCTTGCACTTTCTCCCAAGTACACACATTAAATGCTCTCCTGGTGTTGAGACTGGGGCCTTGCTGGAGCCAAGTCCCTCTTGAAAGTACTCCTAGTAAGATCCCCCCTGTGCTCTGGCATAACAAGAAATGCCAGCCCAATTTCTGGCTTGCAGCTCCCCCTATGCTAAGGGGGCACCTTTGGCACACCCACCTGTGCCAAGCCCCTAACCCAGAGAGCTGTGACCAGCAAACTAAAGAAAAATTCAAATTGTTACCAAAATGGTGCACTACTGGATCCTACGAGGTTACAAAGAACAGTGAGTGATAGAAAAATAGCCTTTATTCATAAGGTTCTCCTTCAGAGTGAAAATACCAAATGTGAGATGTCACTGAACCGAACCCCACAGCCCAGTCCATCCTGTATGAGCCATTGTGTTTTGGGTGCTAGAGCTGGCTCTTGGCTTTAGAGTAAGGCTTTTCTGCTCCAACTGCAGCAGAAACCAGGTCAGTCAGCTCAGGGGGACCCTGGGCTGATCCTCCTGGCTCTGCTTGAGAGCTACAGCACAGCAATCTCAGGCCACCTGCATCACCTTTCAGCAACAAAGCCATGAAGAAAACTGTACTTTGACACAGAAAGAGGTTAAATTTGCCAGGTATGGCACCTGGCTGGGAAGTCAGCACCTCTTTCTGCTAACAAGTCAAGTGCTTTATTCAAGGAAATGTGCTATGGCAAAAGGTTAGATTAGGCCAAGGAAAGAAAGAAAGAAAACCAAAATCACAGCCAAAACAGGTTGAAGAGAAGCTTTGAATATCCACAGGAGACTGGACAGGCAAGTAGGAAAGAAGGAAATGTGACATCCTGCTTCTAAAGTTGAAATTGTTGTATCAAGTTTATTAAACCATACTCTCTGAGAAACAGCACACTCCCTAAGGAATTTATGGCAGAGTAGTAAACAACAAAACCAGGAGCAGCCCCAAATTTTGCTTGGGTTTGAGTCACAGACACTGACTTTCTGAACAGTGGAGTTCTGCACAAGAAAACAAGAGTCCACATTTCTCACACTTGACCCGGGACAGATTGCCTGACAACAGAGAGGTCTTCAGAGAGAACAAGATGAGGATGTAACACACCAACATCCAAACCCAGCCTTCTAGAGACAGTGGAACTTGTGTCTGACATACACTAATGATGTTTCAATAGCTAAGGCTTTTAGAGAACATGCCAGAAAGTAGAGAGAGAAGAGAGTAAAGAAAAGGGAAACTTGCTACTGCCTTCAAATTAATAACAACTTCTTCATAAAGAATAATCCCAGCTCAGTTGTACCTGAACTTCTTCACAAACCAATGTCCTACACAGCCTGTGCGGAGCCTCGACCAGGAGGAAACCTCTCACCTCCTTCCACAGCAATGTGAAATGAAGTGAACCACTTGAAAAAGTAAAGAATTCTTAAATGGCCTCTTTTCTGAATCAGCTTGAATCTATTTGAACTTATCTTCAAAAAGATGCTGAGATCTCACATAATGGGGAAAATTATATATATGATACAATTTCTCATGGCTCTTTCACAGTCACTAAGAGACAGTGGAAGAAAGACAACTCGGAAGTGAGCTGAGATACAAAGCCATAGATGAAGTTGCTAATTCTCACCCAGCTTCCTCCTACACATTGTGGTATCTTGACCTTGATTTCATCTCTATCAATGATAACTTCAATGCAGCAGAGATTTTTCTGATGATCATTTTCTCTCTCAGAGTCTGTGATGCCACAGTAGAGGTAGGATATGGTTTCATGCTTGAAAAAGCTGAACAGTTAAGTTTAAGATCAAAACTGTCAGTTTTTATCCTACTTGAACACAGAATTGTGACATTTTGAAAAAAAATTTCATTTGAAATGCACTGATGCAAGCTCTCAAAATCATCTTAATAGCATGAGCTAGGTGTTGACTAGGTGGATTGAAGCAAAATCAGCAAACTCCCAGCAGCAGAGCACAGACTCGTAATTTCACCAGACCTCCTGAATCTCCAGCCAAGGTTCCTACCATCTGCATTAGTTCTTTTTTTTTTTACTGCACAACAACTGGAATTGCAACTTACTGTTACCTGCTCCTCTAAACTGCCTTTTCAGCTTTCCTCTTTGGAGGAAGAGCTACTAAAAAAAAACAAATCCCAAAACAAACTCCCCAAAACATAGCAAATACAGGACTTTGTGACTCAAGCTGCATTTCCAATGAGTCAAAATTTTAGGATCGTAGCACACCACAATGGCAACAACTTACCAGCACAGGACGATATGATCAAGGAAGGAATTTTTCTTTATGTCCCCTTATCTCTTCTCATCACTCTCTAAGGAAGGGCTGTTCAGTTTATACGTAGCTGCACTGCTAAATTCTAAGAGAAAGGAGAAAGAGAGGCCTGGCCACAGCTCAGAGCTGGGCTTCTGAGGCTCCCCCCACCCTTGGGCAGGGCCTCACCTGAGGCCCAGGTGAGGCTGGTCAGGGCCATCAGTGCAATCAGAGCCTAAGGAGCATCAGCTGGCATCAAAGCCACGTAGGAGACAAACACCAGGATCTGCTCCTGAGCAGTGCTTAAACAGAAACTTCTGCAACATGACACTGAATGTGTGCAAATTGCTACTGTCCTTGTTCCAGAAAGCAGAAAAAGGGACTGAAATGAGCCTTGTGAAAGCATAAACTAGCTTCCTTGATACATATCAAGTCCCTTTCTTAGTTGTTTTGAAATAAAGAAAAAAAATTAAGAAAAAAAAATAACGAAGATATGAGGACTATATCAGCCCCTGTTTTGGGGGAAAAACAGGGTTGTGAGGGGGAAGACAGAAAGGAAGGCTTCTCTGGTGCATTTGGGTATCAGGAATGTGCCTGTGTGATTAGACAGTGCTGTACTGTCAGGCATCACTCCTGCACTCCTAAAAGCCTGATGTCTGAAGATACACAAACGAGTGCACACTAGCAAAATATTTTATTGATGCCTTCTACCCCATTACTTCAGTGACAGTCCCCAGGGTCACTGCTCAGAGCCAGACTGACACAAGAACCCACAGGAAAACACAGCCCCAGCAAAACATCTTACAGGCCCCAATCCTGGGATAGGAATTGTGGGCAGGCATTGATGGAGGGTGTCACTGCTCTCCTCTGAGCCACACCTCCTCCAGCAATCCAACAGAAGGCACAGGAGCCAGGGGAGTGACTCCTCCTGCCCACAGATTAAAACTCTGCCTCTAGTGCCGGGGCAAGGTCATGGCCCTGCCTAAATTTCTGAAGTAACTGGTGATTTGGAATTACCAAATGCCAACTTGGAAATGGACTGGTTAATAGAAACTTTTTCAGAAATCTTTCCCATTGCTGAAAATTGTGCTGTTGGAGGAGCTTCTCAAAGGCATGTGGGCTTCAATGACCAAATAATTCAGTGGGAAGAGAGGGACCAAGCAGTAAAAATGGATAGTGCAGTGATATTCCACTGTAGAAAAAGAAGGAATTTTCACATGTTAATAGCAAGTACACTCAGAGTAAGTTCTACTGATGAACCTGCTTCTTCTACTGCAGGCCAGAGATTGCAACACACAATACTGGAATAGTTAATTTAACTTTCTGGTTTTTACAGCCAGAGACACTAACCTGACAAAGCCCAACAGTTCATAACATACTGTGGCCTAAGATACATTTCTTTCTGGAAGTGTGTCTGAAGATAGAATAAAATGACTAATAACTAGTAGATTGTTTAGATTCTGATATGCTAACAATAAACCATTCCAAAAGAGAGAGGTTACCAAATGTTCAAATTTCTGAGCAGGACACTGCTCACTCTGTTCCTTTCTGCTCATGCACTGGACTGAATGCACTGCACTGCCACACTACATCCATGGGCAGGGACTTGAGCAGAGGCAGCAGCATCAGGCAGTGCTACTGCTCCAGCACGTGCAGATCTGCAAATCTACAGCCCAATTCCTTCCCTTCTACTTGTGCAAAATTTCCACAGAGACACACTGGGAAAATCTGGGCTTGTGGCAGCTCTAAGTTTGTACAATCCAGCCACACAACACCACAGACAGGCTTTCCACACCACGCTGGTTGTGCGCATTGCCTCCGTCTTTCCATGAACCTGGTCCCTTTGGAGGTTCAACAGAACGAGAGAGAACTAGGGATACAAAAAAAGATTTGTCAAAAATTGTACAACAGAAACCCTCTACGGGTTGTTTGAAGAATGATGAAAAGAACATTAGAGTGAATAGCATACATGTCCTCAATGCATTTAATGTCTGCTCAGTTGAAAGAAAAGGTGTCATTTTGTTTCTGAATTGATATAAGCATTAGCCTTCACTTTTCTCTCCTCAATTCTGTGTAGACATTCCTTAACTAAGAACTAGCTGTGGCCTGGTACAGCAGAGAAAGACAAAATCCCAATTTACCTGAAATATCATTTTGATTAAATGCAAGATCCAGTTCACCACTGGGATATACCTCGAGTCACACACACGAGTAGCAAGTGCATTTAAATGTTTGCTTTAAGTCCAACTGCTGTCTGCCTTTACCTTTGGAGAAAAGTGGCCTTCAATAATAAAGCAGAAGAAAAAATGCTACAGTCCTTTGAGAGAGTCCAGGGTTTCTCACAGATTCTAAAAATTATAGAATGAAAAATCATGACAGTTTTGAACTAGTTCTCAGTCAACAAGAGGATTTTAATGCTGATTTGAACTGCTAGTCAGAATCCTAAATCTCCGGGACAAAGACAGAAAAAACTAGAAAGATCTAAAAAGCTTTATCCTGTCATATAAATGGGGTCTCTGAGGCTTGCTTAGATCTAGGTACTGAATTTATGCCTCCTAAGTCTCCCTCCCCAGAAAAAACACAAAAAAACCTCCCAGTGTCCACTGTCAGTATGAAGTCTGTAGAATGGGATATTCTTATTGAACACCCTGCTAGTAAAAAATACAAAACAGGAATTAATGACATCAGGAGCTTCTCTGAAAACTGCATTGTGCAAATTTGAAATTTTCTCAGTGTAACATAATTCCAAGAGATACTCGCAGAGGTGCCATTTTCCTACCATGTTTGCAATGTACATTTTCCATTTTCTAGACAGGCCATATGTCGTAAGCAGAGACTCCTCTGTAGGTTAAGCATTAGCAGTAGTACAGGATCAGCCATTCCATTACAGGCTACTTTAATACAAGAGAGATGATTTACAAGGCTCAACACACGTGGGTGCTTTCTGCTGTTTCAAAAAGTTAGCAAAGCTGACTGCTGTCTGAAAACAGCAGATTTGTTACAGAATTTTTCACACATCAGTTTTAATTTAGAAGAGTCTGCCATCGAAGGAGCCACACAGACAAGAGGCAGCACACATCCTTCAAAAGCCATCCAACTGCTTAATGGGAAAATAATACCAAACAGCAAATGGCCCCCATTGGAGTTACAACTAAACACCCATCCACCAGCCTCTCTGCAGAGGGACAGTGGCCAAAGGCTTTCAGAACAAAGCCAGACCACCTCACCAGTGGCTCAGGCCATCTTTGTGCAGTGTGTGTGTAGGTGTCTGAGCACACAGATTTCCAAGGAACAACTGCCTGGGATGTTCTGTAGTCGCTGCTGCGAAGTGTCCTGAAAATCAGCACAGAAAATACCATGGAAGAGGAACATGCCTGGTCTTGCATTGCATCTCCTTTCTTCTGTCTTGCCACAAATCAAGAACACTTGATACCATATTAAAAACTCCAGATGCAGGTGGCATGACATATTCAGGACTTACCTATACTTATCATGCTATAGGGCAAAAAAAGCAGGGAAGAGAAAAATAATTAATTCTAGAAGTATAAATGGCATAGGCAATTTGTGAGCCTACAATAACTCCCTTCTGGGGAGTTATTTCTCCTGTCATTAAGGTCTGGATGCACAGTACAGAAGTGTCATCAGCCTGACCAAAGCCTGACATCAGCTGTCAGGTAGGGCAGAGCAGCAGTGGAGCAGGGTCTACAGCGTGTCTCCATGCAGAGTCCTCCCACTTTGTCTCTGCCTTTGGTTACTGGCATTCTTTGTTACCTTTTTAAAAAGAACAGGTGGATATGGCACAACAAGTGTAAACGTATTTTCAAGCTCCTTAAATTATCTGTACAAATTGTCTGACAAAAGGGTACCTTCAAGCAACATCTAAATTTGCTTCTTAAGAGTTAATGTCTGCATTACAAATTAGGCTGAAAGTGATAAAAATGGACCTCAACAAACATACAGAAAATAATGCATTTTGAAGGTATCCTAGGAAGAAACAAAACCAAAGCAGAGATAAATGACAGAAACTGCAGTCCCAAATTTGTTTTACAAAGTCACAATAAGGAAGGGAGACATGAGAGAGGGGAAAGGCTGGTGCATCCAGGGAGAGAAGAAGGGGTGAGTGGAAACAGCTGGAATTGTTCAGCTGTGTCAACATTCGGCTGTTTCACAGATTGACTAGCAAAGTGTCATCTGAAACCAATTACATTCCCAAAACCCCATGGACCCAGTTCATAACATTGATTAATCCACATTGCAAAAACATCCCCAAGCAAAACTAGAACAGCTGTCAGCCCTTGGAGCTCAGAAATAGCATTTGATTAAAAAAAAAAAACTAAACAAAACACCAAAAAACTACCATGCACACTCCTTAACACCATAGTTGTGATTTATAGATCATATACCTGCTTCTACCACTCAACAGCAAAAACATCTCCCCCACTGCTTTCCCTGCACTACCATGGCTGGTGAGAGAACAGGCTGGCTGCAAGAGGCCCAGGCCACTCCTGATCCCCACAGACAAAGCACCTGCCTTAGAACTCACTCACTCCTGAAGATGCCTCTTCCTCTCCTTTGCACACCCTGGGAATATTTGCTGTTTGGTTTACCTCCTGAAGGATGGAAACTCTGTCCCCACTCCAAATGCCCTGAAATGATCCTGTTCAGGCAGACAAGGAATGCAGAAGGCATCAGCTGAACTGGCAAGGCTGCCAGTGCTACCTGAGCGTGGCTGAGGGGCAGCTGCGTGGGTCAGCTCCCACCCCTGCCACTTCTCCAGAGCTCCTCCTGCCCCCTCCCAGCACTGAGGAGGTGCCTGCTTTAGGAAGGTCTCCATGTGATGAGGTACTGCACTGCTGCCATCTCCATGGGCCCAAGGACCATGCACCATCAGCTCCTGGGCAAATCCCCACTGTGTCCCTCTGAGCAGCATCCACCTGACCCCACCCACGGCAGGACACGCCTGTGCTCCCCACAGAGCCACCACTGATGTGTCCCATTCCCCAAGAGAGGATCAGACAGATGTATTCTGAGTCTACAGAATATTTCCAAGCTAACCAAAATCAAGGCAAGATAGGAATAGAAGCATGCATAAACAAAATCAAAATAAACAAAGAGGGCATGGAAATATTTTCAATTTCCACAACTGCCAATTGAAGGCTGCAGCTTTTCCTTGATTGCAGGTTAATAGAATAATTTTCTTAAATAAGTTATTTTATGTGGGTTTTTTTCAGATATATCTATTTTATTTTATCAGGTATTCTAAAATAAAGTTTAGAGAGGCAGAAATGCTCCACCAGCTAGCATCAAAGATAAGAGACCTTGCATTTGGACCTGCAATATTCCTCCTGCAATTCTATCAGCAAAAATTGCTGTCACTGTGGAACATCAAGAGAAATTCCATCCCACACTTATATTTTTATTTCCCAACTTCAGAGCAAGGACTTGTCAGACCAATGAGGTAAATACCAGTGCAAAGGTCCACAGAAACAAAAGCACACAAACCATAATGCTCTTGTATGATTTCAAGCCATTGGTGAAGTGACAGTTCTGCTTCCAGTGAGTATTAGGTACATGTAACTCATTCACCATGCACCTTTTGAAAGAGATCATGCATTCAAATACACATACACAAGAAGTCTTTAGCATTACTGTGCAGCCTGTACCAGAATGTCAATTAATAAAGTCAACATCACTGGACTTAACACACTCCTTATCCTGTACTATAGAGAAATACTTCCCTGCTTTAGAGAAGCTGTTTGAGAGGACAAAGTATAATTTCATCAGAATATCTTTTGGCTTATCCCTTCCTTCATTCAGTCCTTTTTTTTTTTTTTTTTTTGTTATTTCTAAGGACTTTTCACAGATTAAAAAACCCACACTGTTTAAACTCCAGTAATTCATTACAGTTTCACAATCAAACACAGAAGACAAACATACAATCAATTTTATCAATTCATTACTCAGAAAATAAGTTATGCTAGAATGATTATTTGTGTGAAGACAAAGGTATACTGTTGAAAGAATGTATATTCAGAAAGGCAAATACATTTCCAAATTCAAGAGAGCAAATGACCTCTTGACTCTTTACAAAAATACTTTTTTGACTCTTCACAAAAATACTTTACAAAATAGTATTAAGCATGCCAGTAATAAGTTAAGCTGCATCAAACAAAAAATAAGAAAGAAAAATACTACTTCACACATTAGAAATTCTGTGAAGACACTCACAAGCTGTCCTTGCTTCCCATAAATGTTGGATATATTAAAAAAAACAGCCACTGGATCTAATATTTCATATTCTGCAACACTGGAACAGACAGTGGCATTAAATACAAACCAGAAAATTGTGAGACCGCAGCAACCCCAAATTCAGACAGATGGTTCCCCTGCAGTAGCCAGGCTTTTTAGAGGGACCAATACCTGATCTTCAAAGAACAGAAAATTCAAGAGCTACCAGGTACTGCACTCTGTGCTGCTGAACATGCAAGCATTGAGTTATATTTTCTGAACACTGAGACTTAATACAATTTTCTCATGAAAAAAATTGAATGTCTCGACATTCATCTTCAAGGATGTAGAGTTAAAAGTCAAGATTAGCTCCATCTTATCAAAATCCAGCATGAGAAAGTGAATTTCCCAAGTAATTCTTACAACGCCAATGACTGGATCCACATGGGCTGCTAATAGTAGCTAACAGACTGAGAGAATAATGTGTAAGGTATTCTTAAGATTATAATGAGAAAAATTTGTACAAAGACTCGTAGAATTAGGGCAAAGTACAAAGAGATTCAAGCTGTATCACTAGCAGACATCCATCAATTCATAGAATCTAAAGTTAAAAAAAGACAAGCGGGATGATCTATTCTTGCATATCCTAAGACGTGCACATCATAGGTCATTGCATTTCACATCATTAACCCCAGCACTGGGGCCCACAGTGTTTGATTAAAACTTTCTTACAGAAAAGCATCCAAGCTGAAGCTGCAGATGTCCGGAAATGGTGCAGCAGCTCTTCCTCCCAGTAATCCGTTCCCGTATTTAACCAGATTTAGAATTGAATATTTTTACCTACTCTTCATTTGAATTCATCTATTTCAGCCACTGGTTCCCACTTCCTTTAGCACCCAGTATTTGCTTTCTTCTTGTTTAAGAGAAGACTCTTAAACACTGCTACCCTAGAGACACCCAGTTTTCTCATTGACAAATGTAAGAGATGATGCTCTAAGTGACTGAAGACCAACCATTTGTTCCTACCCCAAGAATTCTGTGCTGACTTTCTGAACTTTACCCTCAACATGCCTCCTAAGACATGGATATCAGAATGACAGCAACTATTATAGAATTGTCTTGCCAAGGTACACAGGCATATAAGCAGACTAATCTTCTCTCCCAGCTCCCATTTACACAAACTATTGCATCACAGCTCTCACTAGCAGCCTGGTGCCAGCTGTTAGTCCAGAGGACCATCTCTGCTTTGCTTGACAGTCTTCTCCCACTGGAACAGTTCTTGTTCTTAGGCAAGTTCACTTATTTATTTTAGGTCCTCTACTTAAACAGGCAAAACAATTCAGAGCTTTTTGTGTAAAGTGTCTACTGCCTTTTTATATCACATTCTGCCACTCTTTGTGCTACCTGGAAATGAAGCAGCAGTAATGAAGAAAGATTATTCCAAGCAATTGACAAAAATATTGAACAGTGTTGAAGCTAGTTCTGATCCTTGTCAAATTCCTGTAGCACCTCACAGTGATTCTCCATGAACGTGTGTCTCAGATAAGGCAGTTGAGCCAGAGCTGCATTTAGTGCACAGACTGCTGCAACCAAAAAAGAACTTGCAGGAAGAAGCAAGAAGAGCTTCAGATCAAACCCCAGAGAGCATTGTGCACTGAGCACACCCTGTCACTGCATGGACTTCCCTGTCAGAAACAAATGCTACAAATGAGTTTACAGAAGTTCTGAAACCCAGGAGTCACATCTGTCACCTGAAGGTGAAGATGCACTGATGTAAAGCAGTAATTAAAACAATCAGGAATTCCTAGCAGAGCCACCAAGAGTCTTCCTGGTTCCCAGTTTTCTGAAGAAAATATGGATTGTCACCACAGATTGGTTATCTTAAAGGGTCAAGTGTTGAAGAGGAGGTATGAAACGGGTGACTAAAATAAGCAAAGGAGAACAACAGAAGGAATGTCTTCCTAAAGAGAGGAATGACCATATATAGCAGGGCTTTTTTTAGCTGTAGTTGATGTGTTTGATGTCTGAGACCTTTCATCAACTCTGTCATCAAGTGGTATTTCCCAAATGGAGGACTGGAAGTGCCAGCAGTTATTTATTTGAGCTCTGAAAGCATGAGTGTTCCATTTATCCTTGCAGGGGCCGTTACACAAAGGGCATCTCGCGGTATTTGCCTCCGATGCTGGCACGGCTGTGCTGGTCCCTCTCTGCAGGGGCTCAGACAAAGGGACCATCCCCAGCTGGGGAACTGGTGGCACCTCTCTGACCTCAGGGACCCCGGGAGGTTTCCCCAGGCACAACAGTCACTGGGCTGACTTGTGTTTGCACATCTTTGTAAAAACAAATATGGATTAACACCTCTATGTCCACAATATATACCTTTAAAAACATGCCTGCAGGCTTGATCTTTAGTATCTTTCAGGATAGTGCCCAGAAACACCTAAAACTATACCTATGTAACCAAAACCAGTGTAATATAGGAGTAATAATACTAAAAACCAAAACAATTGGCTGGCATGTCAGTTCTTCAGATGGTCTAATCCACCAGCAAGAAATCCAGCAGGTTATAATACTGAGATATATCAAAAAGATACATCATTTTTGATGCACTGAAAGTACAAAATACAATGAAAGAGTGTGTATGAACAAACACTCTTCCTTTCTTGTTCTAGAAAATCATCTTCTGCTTCCTTTAACTACATATTGAGGAAAAAAACAGCAAAAACACAGAGAGGCATACTGGGTAAGAAAAAAAGGGAGTACAGGTACCCTAAACTGACCTGATTTTATGCCTCTTTAGCCTCTGCCCTGGGACACCATGGACTGGATCAGAGCAAGGGACACACATGTCAATAAAGCTTCCCTCTCTTCAAATTTCTGTTTGATCGCTGCTAAATTGGGCACTGAAATCACCAAAACCCAAAATGCTGTGCAAATAGCAAAATAATTTCTTTCAGTACTCTACAAAAGGGTCTAGAGACTGAAAATTTGCTAACAGAGAAAGGTGCCAAGAACAAGTCATCAACACCTTCAGCTGCCCTTTTTTTCCCCACTCTAAACCTTTAGGAAGTATCTAGCAATTTAATACAACATTCAGATGTAGAAGCTATGTAGGATTTAATCAGTTGGGATTTAACACTACAAAAACTTTATTTTCTTTTCTCTGCACAAACCTATGACTGCCCTGCCTGCATCTCATCCAGCCTCCAAAATCACCCACAGATATGCTGATACAAACCTGGGTGCAGTAAGAGCAGAGAGCAAAACGTGCTCTCAGTTCCATGACCCAGCTTAAGGGTGAGCAGGCTACTGCAAAAGGGAGACCAAAGCTCCCTCAGCCTCTACAGCACGAGGCAGAATGGCAGAAACAGGGGGGAAAGTTTGGGAGGAAGGACCTTCAGACCCACGATGCCTCCCCACATGCCACTTTCCAGCCCTGCTGGTTCATTTTTAAGTGACCTTTTGCTATTTTCTCACAGAAGAGCTCCAAGTGCCTTTGCTCCTATTTCTTTTTTATCTGTTCAAGTCACTAATTTTCTGAACCAATGCAAAATACCAAACCATCTATCTGAGTGGAGAAGGAGCTGATTATTTGCTGAGCTTTCCAAGCAGGCCAGCTTCCCTTGTTACATTTCAGTATGAACTATGCCTTGGTACAGACACAGCTTTTCTAGTGCACATGCTAAGAGAAGAGGAAAAACCCAGAATCCACTTGAGGACTTGCTCTATATTACAGAATAGGTGAAAAAGCACCTCTAAGATATGAACTTACATTTTAACTGTACAAGAAAACCACCACACCACTGATTTATCAGCTTTTTCCCAGATACCATTTTACAAGTCACTTTCATACCAAGACTTTTAGTTAACCTAAATTAAAAATACATTTTAAGATTTACTTGCTAAAAAAACCCAAACAAAACCAAAGCAAAGGAGTCTGTCTGCATTTTTCTATTACTGAAACACACCATCACTCACACCAAAGATTGTCCCACAACATATGCTTCTGCAACAGGGAAAATGTTTTCTGGAAATTGGGAATATTATCCTGAAGGTTTCCAGAAGCCACAGAAAAGTTATATAGATGAAGAAAATTGAACTGTAGTGTTTAACCCTAGAAATGTTAAAAGAAAAATTTTATTTAAAAGAAAATGCTTTGGTGACAGCATGATCTGAAAGGTCAGCATATAACTGAAGTTATATTCTGGACTTTTACAAAAAAATTATCCTGTGCTTTCCACAGAGCTCACAGATTTTATTTTAAATCCTTGAAGCCTGTTAAGTTCCTGAAGAAGACATGATTGTCTTGTTTTTGTCAACACACCCACCTACCCAATCAACCTTCAAAACATCAAAATTCACTTTACTCCCACTATCTCCTTGATGTAAATTATTCTCCTATTAATAATTCTCTTTTGTTATAACCAACCCTTCCTATCCTGCATGAACTGCTCTCATGCTAATATGACTGAGTTTGATCTAACTTCTTGAAAAAAGTCCTCATTGGAAAAAAAGGTAAAAATGTTAGGGACAAAATTCTTGTCCCCCTCCAAACACTGGAAAATATCTTGCTGTTTGTGGTGAATTTCCTCATTTCATCTGTAGGATTCAAAAGCATCCCTGTAACTAATTCAACTGGGCTCATGACACTGGAGAAACTGGCCATTACTAACAGGTATCTGCCAAATCACTTGATATTCCTGCATCCCATCTGGAAGTGACTGAAGACTTGCTGAGCTCCAGAACACACCTCCCTCTCCAGGTCTTGACAATTCCCAGCATCCCCAAGGGGGCAATTCCTCATAATGGCCAGATAAGCCACGTTCCAAACCAGTAAACACACCCTGAATGCCTTGGTGGAGAACAGCACTGACACAGTCCCCAGTATTTGCTATTAATCCCACATTATGTTGCCAATGCAAAGCAAAATCTGTTCCATCCCTGAATTCTTCTTTTCACCCTCACTTAAATGGGGAGCTTTATGCCACGAGGCTGTTGTGCCACTCATGGAACACAAAAGGCATTGCAAGAGTTAACCTGTGTCTGTTACCTGCTGCAGACATTGTGTTCAACACATGGAGAAGTGGACTTGTCTCCAGGAAAACTGAGGGTGCTTCTGAAGCCAGATGCCTACAAGTTCTGCACTAGGATACAGGCTTCCCAGTTTGCAGTGAACTTCCTTTATTATACTCAGTCCTTTCAGTGGTTTTCCAGTTTGATGGAAATATTGCTAAAGCAACCCATCTTTCTAAGACTTCCACTATCTGTTCAGCACCTGCAGCACAGGGTTGCTTACAGCAAGAGTTTCAACGCCACCACATCACATGGAAGTCCCACAGGTGGAGAGAAAAATTTATGGATCTACACAACAGAAGTTTCTGGCTGGTGTTAAACCAAAGTCCGATAAGATAATTACGAAAGTTCCCTTCTGAAATCTATTAGAGATGCAGGAGTGTCAAATACAGCCTTTTGTGTTTGCAGAGGTTTTTTCTGCCACTAGTTTTAATTATCTGTTTATGGGACTGGGGTTTGTTTCGGCTTTCTCCTTTTTTTTTCTCCTCTCCTCCTTCCTGGCTACCCGGAGTCTCCTCAGGCACCTCTGAGTTTGCAGCAGCAATTCCCAGGAGACTGCTCTGACATGAAAATAACATCCAGACTGCAGCTACCCTGCTGTGAAGTCCAGCCAGTGATTCTCCGGGGCCCCTGTGTGATCTGGGGTATTTGGGCTTGTTTGGGTTTTCCTTAATCTTTTATTTTTATTATTAAAATTTTTTTTATAATTTCTCTTTGTTATCATTAAAGATACTTTTTTACCCAGGGAGTACATTCAGGTTGTCAAGCAGAAAAGGATTTTAAAATGCAAAGGCAGCCTATGAATTGTCCCTTTTCCTGCTTCTCTGTCTTCCTAGATGCTTTTAGCACTGTTTTTTTTTTTTTTTATCAAGCATATATACTGATGTATAATAGGAGCCAGAATCAAATCTCTGATGTGCCCAATAGGCACTGAACTACAGAAAGTGTCCCTGCAGCAGCTGGTGAGTTGGGCAGAGTGGGTTTTGTATCATCACTGCAATATACTGGCTGACTTTTCTAAAAACAACAACAGGAATTTTCAACTTTGGTCTGTTACCAGATTTTAGCTCCTCTACTGTGCCTCATTTCTGTGAGGTAACAGCAAGAGTTAAACACACTAACTTGTGTTTTATGTGAAAATCCAAAAGGCAGGCAAATTTATGAGTACTGCTGGGAGATATATGAGTGTCTTTTGGCAATGAACACTGAGAGATGAATTATTTTAGCAGCACAGGTCAAACAATAGAACTGCATGACAGCTGCAAGCGCACACAATAGCAAGGAGCACGCTTTAGCTGAAACTGAAAAATGTTTCCTAAAAACTCTGTGCAGCACGATAGAATGACTTTTTGGGGGGAGATGTGAGGGTGAAATTTATAGGTTGTTTAGAAACCTTTTTCTCTTATACAGTTAAGACTTGGGAAAGATGGTATTTTCCTCCTCCACACCTAAGTCTTCAGTTTAAAAAACACCGGTATGGAATAATACTTGTAGGATGCACAGGGCTGTTAGCACAACTGAAGTAGCAAAGTACCTCAGACACTCCACACCTACAAGCACTTGAAGAGCTGTAATCACATGTGTGAACTTCAAGAAACCCCCTATATATGGATATCCTTATGTTGCTAAACTAAGGAATATTAGCAAGACTTTGATCCACATGCTTAGAGCATGTTGACCATTAATGCTCTTATGATTTATGTTCTTTATAATATGCTTTAGAAAAAGACAGGAAAATACCCCTGCCTTAGAAGAGTGCTGTCCAGATTTCCCAGGAGGAGAAGGCAAAACTAGGCAGGATGATCCCCCAGAGAAAGGCTGTGGGCCCTGCTATCATAAGACAAGCTTAAATAACTTGAAAGCAGCTACAGAAGGAATACAAGTTACACGCTATACAGTATGTATTCACTTTCTGGTGGAGTTAACTCAGGGGCGTATCAACTGAAGAACAAAGCTATGCATTAGCTATTTATACACTTATGCAATCAATACTGAAATACATGAACATATAATTACATAATTATCACATTAGGAAGTCCATAATGAATGATTTAATCAAGTTAAAAAAGAATATCATAAATATGGCCAAATGATAATGAAACTGTACTGCATGAATAAATCTGACTGGGAAAAGGCAAGTACCCAGCAGAAAGTGGTAGGGGACAACTAGTGTACACATCAAGATGTATCACAACTATAATATTTAAGAATCCTGAGGACATTTCTGAACTTCAAAGAATGAAAACAAATAAAAACCCAACCCACTGACACAAGGACTTGAAATAACCAATGATTACGTGTGGATTAATGTTGTTAGAGGTTAGAGCCATAGAAATCACTATCTGCTTGTAAAGACAGATGCATGATAAGATAACAGATTTCTGAAAGAGCCTTTCTGCTCCAAAGATTCATTTCATGATTCTATATTCAGAAACAGCTCCATTCATTTTGTTTGCTTGGACCTGGTTACCATCATCCTCAAGATTTTCGAACTATGTCTACGCAGCTCAAAAATGAATAATTTATCAAGTTCTCTGTATTTGCATCTGGAGCCTTTACTCAGGGCTATATGGAGCTGGCATTCCAAAGGCTGAACAAAGCCAGCTCTCCGGGCTGCAGAGCAGTCCCCGAACGGCTGCTCTGTCCTGGGCACGGCGGCCACGGAGCCCACTGCGTCCCTGCTCCAGAACTGACACGCCACAGGGCTGGCAAATGCCAGCGTGGGCACAGCAGTCATTGGAGCCCTCGCTCTGCAAACACCTCAGAACTACAAAACTGGCAGATTTAGCCAAACTTGCTAAGTTCCACCGAGCTACATCAGCAGAGCAGGCCACGGATGCCAAAGAGGCACCGCAACTCCAAGAGCTCTGGCACGCTTGTAGGAACAATGGCACGGAACCGGCATCGCTGGGGGTGACTATGGAAACAACCGCGGCAGGGTCAAGAGCAGGAAGAGCGGTCACAGAGGAATGAAAGCAACAGGGAGAGTTAAAGATCAATAGACAGAGCCTAGCGAGGCCAAAAGCCCTCCCCCACTCTTTCTGCAGCATCTTGTGCTCTGTTACCACTTGAGAAGCCCTCTCCCTTGTGCTGCCTTTGCTCCCACTTGCTATGCCAGTCATTGGAATTGTGTCCCAGCCCGAGGTGGTAACCAGCAATAGTGTATTTATTAACAAAGCCATAAACTGTACCAAGCTTTTGCTGCCTGACAAAAAGGCTGCTGCAAACATATTTCCATTATTCTTTAATTTCAGCAAGGAGAAGCAAAGAATTGGATGGGAGAAAAGGACATGTTAGGGAGTGGCAAGGCACAGTCTCTGGAGAGCTCAAACCAACAAAAATGCACAGTCTCCACTGTGGAAAAAAATATGGCTTAATAAATCATCATCTGAAGTTGCCATGGTAATAGTAAATGTCTAGTTCCCTATACTGCTTAACTCTATACATCCACTCTTGCAGGAGAAGAATAACAGCCATTTCTCCTCCATACCAAACACTGGAGATTCTTATTTAAAGATGAGGACAGAGTGTGCAGCTCAGCACAGGCAGGCTCACGACCTGCAGGGTACTTGAGGTGAAGGAACACTTTCTTTATGCAAGTCAGCTCCACACCACACACCCGCTGTACTTTTTGCAGAACTCGCTTCCTGGTGCAGTTGCCTCCGAACTGCAGCTTGCCAGATCACCAGCAAAGCAGCCCTTGCTTTCTAAAACTGGAAAACGCTCCACGACTGACTGAGCAGTGCAGTCCCACATGGAATGCCGTGTAATAAATTATCAGAGCTGCAGGTAAATATAGACACATAGACAGAATCCAAAAGAGCTTTCTATGTACCAACGACTTCTTGGAGGGAGGGGCTTAAGTAAAAAGAAAGAATCTGACAAGAAAAAGGATGGTGCGTGGGTCTCTCGCAGAATAAGGTCAGCTCCCACAGACTTCCTCAAGCAAGTTTCTTAATGTTCCCGTATCTCGGTTCCCCCATCTGTACAACAGTGTTAACATGTACTCTGCTTATCTAAGCTTATTAGCATGTAGAAAGTGATTTGTAATCTGAAAGTTCAGAGCCTATGAAAAAAGGAAACTTTTGTTTCAAAACTTCACTGCCTCTAAGAGTCTGAAAAAAATAGCCTGGCTGGCAATCCCCATGCCAAAAAGCACTGTCAGTGTTTGTAAAGCAGAGATGAAACATTTCCACATCACATAAAGAAACAAATTGACTAGTCATACTTAAAGCACTATAATAAGATAAATGAGCAAAAAGACAGTCAAGAAAAACCAAAGCGACAGTGGCACTAGAACAATCACTGACTGGAGAAGTGCAGCACAAACGCAAGAGGAGAGAGGTCAGGTTCAGCTCTCCAGCAAAGAAACACGCCAGCACTGAAATCCAGCAGATTTCAGTGTCTGGAAATTGGCTGGGTTTCTCTAAATATTCATTTAAAATGCTTGCTGTCCCACCTCGGATCATGGTCACACCTATGGCATGTGACAGCAGTTTACATAAGGTCAGGTTAAATATCTTTCCTGGTTTCTCATAAGTGAGATCCCTCAGACCACATACACACCATGAAATCTCATTGCCAAAACCCAAGCCACAGTTTATGAAATATAATCTGTGAATAAAGAATACTTGTTTTCATTAAAACAGGTCCTAGAAGTCAGTGCCAGCACAGTAACTCTAAGCGCAGGCAATTCAACTGCACTCTCCTCGTAGGCTCTTAAGCCTTTGCTACTGCAATTTCACATTAAATAAGATAGGACGTTAGCCTAGAACACAGCTCTTGGAAAACTGGGATTTTTGAAGAGGAGTGACCAGATCTGTTCCTACTGACTGTTCTAGGACAGCATCAACCACCAGTACTTTTCTCTCAGTCTTTACAGAAAGCTCTGTATCAGGCTACATATATGCAATCTGTATGAAAGTAGTTCCCAGCTTAGAGCAATTTATCACAACTCCACATTCTCTTCTTCAAGGGAATATGCTATCTAAAAAACGGGATAGGATTTTTAACCAAACTAAAACTTACTGTAAGTCTTTCTAAAAAGAGTCTTTTCTTAACCTGCAAAAGATGAACGAAAGGTAAAACTTCTCAAAGCAATGATACAATTTTGCACATTGTAATCAGACAAAATCATCGTTTCATTACAGGCTTTATCTCACAGGTAGAAGAACAGCTGTGCATCTGTTTGCAAGAAGTGCAGCAGCTGAACATTTGAGTTTCTCAACAGACTATTTGACTATTTCAAACACCCATTTCCTCCTCTTTCTGCACGTATTTTGTGTTCCTGAGACACAGAAGTAATGCCAAACCCTGAAAAAACCAGCAGTGCACAGCTGTGAGAGGCTCCTTGGTATCAAGGTGCACCTCACATACCCCGAGCTGAGAGCTCACGGTTTGAGGGTGCCTCCACTCCTCCCTGACTGAACGGCTGCCTCCAGCTTTCCCTAATGCAAACCCAAACTCCAGATAGAAATATAAATTCATAATAGGTTCAGGGCAAATATCCAACATACCAAGGTTACATCACAGTGGATGCAATTTGCAACTTCAATGGAAAGACAGTGAAAGGAATCAAAGCGATCCTTTGAGGAAAGTGTGATTTACAAGCTAATGCAACACCAGTATTTTGTGTCCTCTGCACAAAGACATCCATGGCTTGACATTAAATATGTAAAAGATTTGAGCTTGGGCAATTTCCTTGGAAGCTACCAATGCTATCTTTCTGCAAACAGTTTGCTTTCACTCTCCAAGAGGCCAATATATCAAAATATTGCCAAACTGTAGCATTTACAGGTCAAATGATAACTCACTGAATTAAAAAAGAAAAAGAGGACACCAATCCTTACCTGAGAAAACCTTATGCTAACAATGGACACAAAACACAGCCTCTAAGTATGTAACAGAAGAGGTAAAAAATAGGGAAAAACCATAATGAATGTCCAAGTTAAAATCCAAGAAAATTTTCATCCCTGGTACTCTTGCTCTTTTCTTCCCTCTCAAGGGACGCAGGACTCATGAGGTCTGCTAGGCACTTTCTGCACATCAAACAAAGCAGACTGTATCAGAACACTTGGATATTAGGCAGGCTTGGAGAAAAACAGACTGAAAATTATTTTGTCTCTTCTGAGCAAGAATGCTGCAAGTGTCTTCACACACAGACACAAGCTTATTTCTATGTAGTCACATTTACCTCAAATTAAAAAAATTCCTAAAACATACGGTATTTTTATGATAAATGTTTCTCAATAATCTGCCTCTTCTGCATCTATCTTAGTTTTTCTGGAATGAAGGTTAAAATAGACACCACAACTCAAAGCAGTTACAGTTTGCTATTTCTCTTAGCCATTCTGTGGACAAAAGAAACAAAGTGTGCAAACATTCATGGCAGGAGATACTGAAATACCAGTCATTCTGCATCCTCCATGCCAGGCAGGGGAGCTCCCCAGAAGGGGCAGCAGGAGCATCTCCATCCCAGGCAGGAACATCCAGCTCTGACACTCCCCCATTCCACCCTTAGCTTGGCATCATGTGTGTGGCTTGAGGCACACATGTGGCACTGCCAGCACTCCTCCTTACTGTGCCTGACAGCCAGGACATGCCAGAGGGCAGGGCACAGCCTTGCAAAGGACAAGAAGTCGCAGAGCAGCTCTGGACAGAAAGCGCTGAAGAGGTTAACAGAAAAAAACTGTATTAATAAAACATGAGGTTATTTAAAATAGTTCAAGTGTAGCAGAACTCACTTTCAGTTATGCCAGACTGGATGATGAAGTTTGTGTGATTAATTCCATTCTCTTCCTTTTCATCTCAGAAAACTGTCAGCTCTGTTGTAGCAACAACATACTGTTACAGTGGCATCGTGAATAGCTCTTGGATAGCAAACAAAAAATATTAAGTGAGCTTTGCCAATTACCTACCACAGGTTTTGCTCACTTAAGCTGCCTTATTCCCTCAAAATTCTATTGTCACTATATTTAACCTTTTAAAAGTAATAGGTACCACTTAAAAGCAATTGTTACTTTAATTGTGAATTGGGGTCGTAAATCCATTCTTTAAGAAGCATTTTTATAAACTGCCAAATTCTTTTGAATGTGCCTCCTTTAATTCCCTTGCAGGCAACTTCTGCTATAGTGAAATTTTTCATTTGCAAATTAGATTTGCTTGTAGCTAGAAACAAAAAGCCATCATCAGAGAGCCAGTAAAAGGAATGCATCCTTACCTAGTAGGAACAATTAGTTGCAGTGACTGCAGTTGTAGAAGCTGCCTCTTTTCTTCTTTCTCCTCCAGCTCCATGATCTGAAGCAGGACTCAGAAACATTGGCACAACAGGAAATTGTGTGTTTCTATACAAAGTAAAATAAATGCAGAGCTGTGCCTCTTTACAGTGTCTTAAAAACTGGACTGTAGTAGGCAGGATTTGCTAAATGTCATTTCTACATATGTGTACATATACTATGCATACATATTCATGTTACAATAGAGAAGGGAAAATTTAGTTATTAATGCAGAACTACCACTCAGCAAGGGACTGAAGCAGAGATTCACAGAATAAATACTCTGCTTAAAGGCAAAGGTAATCGTCCTGACAAATGTCACTAACTTCACAGTGTACTCAACTTGGTTTGATATGTTTTACTGACAACAGAGGACTCAAAATAACACAGCAGCCAGCCCCACCCATAGCACACTTTCTCAAGTAGAAACTCATGGTCACTTCCATTTGACTTCCAAAAAAACCTGCCAACAGCTAACAGGCATAAAAACATTAACCAACCAACCCAAAGCTACTCAAGGGTTTTGTTGAAGAGTTAAGGATTGAAAAAGGATCTTCTAAGTTCCAGCCTTGTACCTTGACACAGATAAACCTGGACTAACCCCAGAACACTGGGTATGGTTTAGACTTGAACCTCTGTTTTCCCTGATAGGCATTTTGTTTTAACTTGTAACACTTAATACTTCCTTGAGACCAAAATGATCCTGAGACTGTACAATCCAGTTGTTATTTCAGTAACTAAACCCTGTGCGAGAGTCGAGTATTGTATTTTTAGGTTCCCTGCAAGAAGTATTGTTCATTTTTATCCTTTCAGTGGGTGATCTTTATCTCTGGCAGCCTTTGGGATCTTTTCTTCCTGTTCAAACACCAAGGATATTCTTATTATTCTTCACTCTAATGAATCCTGTAGCCTTCGGAGTGGGCCACAACTCATTTGGGGAAATTAGTGAAAGGGAATAGCTACCAGATGACAATGAGGAGACCTGAGAATGATCCCATTTTCAGGCATGAAAAGGAAGTAGCTGGAAACATACCTGCCATTAGGCACAGCAGGAGCTGGGAGCTTTGAAACTAACATTGCATAAAGAGAAAGTTCTGCTTTTGGAAAAGTGGAAGATTTTATCTGGATACGTAAATCTGTCAATCGCCACATGCCGTATTTCTCTTTGCGGCAGAGAGGTTTGCAAGGGTTTTATTTTTTTCTGTCAACCATTTCAAACACAAAATTCTGTTCTTTTTTCCAGTCAGCCCCGCACATCAAGCTCAGGAACACTTGCTGAAAAGCTCTTCCGGCCTTTTATCCTAAGCCCTGTAGAAACCAATTTGAGAGCCATAAACCAGGTTATGTGCCAAACGCTGATGAAACCATCACTTGCGGCTTTGCGTCGCAACACTTTGAAAAACTAAAGATCTAGAACTCTCTAAGTCTCCTCCCTTTCTGCAAGGAGGTTTTGCCAGTGCTCACGGACCACTGGAATAGAGCAGCCAGCAGAAGGTACAAGCAGAATTTGCCAGACTGTATCAAACCACTGGGCCACAAACTCTGTAACCTGCCCAGAGCCACACACAGTGCCTGGTGAGTGGGGGAAATACACCCAGTGTTCCTGTGGCTCCATGCCAGGCACACCAAGCGTTGTCCTGGAGCAGCAGGGAAACAGGCTGGGACTCCCTGAACTTTGCTCCACCTCCATCACTTGGTGACCTTGAAGCCTGACTGAGCTCACGCTCCCCCAGCTGCAGCAGGTTCCAGCGCCTGGTGCTCCCGCACTGCACTTGCGTACGACACTGACGGGTCTGAGCATCATCACAGACTTGCTGAGGATGATTCCAGCAGCCTACTGCATCTACATTCAATCCTGGAATGAAGGAAGGACATGCTGACAGCCATTAATTTGCAAATTAAAGGCTGCTCCTAGGCAAACATCCCGACCGAGCTGGCTGATGTGTACCACTCAGTTGAGAAGAAATCAAAAATGCTGAAGTCAAGTCCCAATACCACACTTGTACTTTTTCTCGTATCTGATAGGCTGAATTTCAAGGTAAAATACATTGGCTTAAAGAGGGTGAGTTAGGAACCTACAACAAGTACAAAGTACCTACATACTACAAAGTATGCAGTCAAGCTGTCCTGTTTACATAACAACATTTATTCCTACTTTAGCATGAAATCTGGCACAATAAAAAAAAAGGCAAACACATAAAATCCAAATATCTTGGATTCCTGGCAAGCTATTTTTGGTGAAGCTAACTGTTATCCCAAAGGTCCCAGGAAGACAAAGACTTGAGCCTCAGGCTGAACAGCCTGCCCATTACCAGCTCTGAAAAAGTCTTGGTGTCATTTGTCTTGGTGTCAATTCCTGTGGCACTTGTGGCAAGGTCTTCAGAGCTCTGCCACAGCCTTTCATCCAGAATGGAGCACTCTCCTGAACCCTGGCTAACCAGGAAGGTGCAGGAAGCCACAGCAACTCCTTATAAATGCTAGAAAACCTGAGATCTCCTGTTCTGCACATCTCACAGAGGTCTCCACTTCCTCATCAAAAAGAAGAGGCAGTCGTGCCTCAGGCTGTGCACTGGGTATTGCACCCTTCTGTAGCACCAATGCCATTACACAGCCCTGGCTCCCCACACCACTTCCTCTGCGTGCCTTGGTGTCACTACCCTTTATCTTGACAACCATCATTCCTGTGCAATAAACACCAACACCTCCTGTAGAAGTACTCTGGTTTTCTTTTTCTTTCTGCCTTATCACAGTTATACTCCTCTCAATATGCTGGGAACACACATGGGTGCAGCTCTTTTGGAAAGTAACATTAAAAGGGAAAAAAGAGAAACAACCAACCAAAAGAAAAAGGTGAAGGCAGAGAAAAGGGACTGGCAATACAAGCTGTAGAAAAGAATATGGCCTGATGTGCTGCCAAAGGTAAAAGAAATGGAATTAGGTGTGAGTTACAAACCAAGCAGGCAGGTATATTTACAGCTCAAACTGTGATTCCATTTCAGCTGCTCAGACCTCTGCTGATGGAAAAAAACCAAACAGGTGTGTTAAGACAATCCTGGGGTAAAAAGTACAGAAAACCTACTTGCAGAGAGTGATGGAACTTCACACAAATGGACCAAAATTTAAGCACCCCAAAACCAGAATAGAAGCTCACCCTTTATGGACCTTTACAATTCTAGCCTCACCTCCAGCACTGAATAGGTCCAGTCTCCAGAACCTGAGACAGCCTCATCATAAAACTATAGAAAAATTGACACCTCCTCCCATCTGCCCTTAAAAGTACTGCAGTACACTGGCACAGCAGAAGTGAGAACAAGGAGGTGACACTTCTTGCCCTCTCACAGCATGTACCCTTGTACCCTGGAGGAGCAGAAGGAAGCCCCACTGTTATCTGAGTGTAGGAGGCAAAGAAGAGAGGCTCAAGAAACAGGCCAAGACTGGAGGGATGTCCTGCCTGCAGAAATGGTCCAAGGTGGCAGCACACAGACTAGAAAAGAACACTCCCCTTGCATCTAACAAGGTAATAACTCCAATTTTCAGCAAACATGGTAAAGCAATGCCTCTAGTAGCAAAAGGTAACTCGCTGTGTTTCCTCCTCCTGCCCCTTCTGGGCCCAGGCAGCCAAGGCTGCTGCGGCTCCTCCACAGCCCAGGCAGCAGCCAGCTCCAGCACAGACCTGAACCCTGCCACAGCCCTAAGCCTAAGTCAGCACAAATCTACAAAAGCTATTCTGTCACCTGCTCGTACATGCTTGAAAACAGTGAAGTTCTGGATTTTTCTGGATTTTAAAAGAACAGAACAAGATCAAAGTATTTAAATATTTTGATCATGAAAGTAAGAAACAATAACTTAAAAGGAATGGAAAGGACAGAGGTGCATCTATTCAAGCATTTCTAACTATAATGCACAGAATTCTGCAAATTTTCACTTATAGACCAGAATATATCTCAGAGACAACAGCTTCCATGGTGATTGTACCTCACCACAGTCTGACAATTTTTTTCTATTCCAAGGGCCCCAACAACTGTGGTACCTGAAACGGTGAAGGCCAGCTGGGCTGCTCAAGCTGGACAGCAGAAGAAACAGGACCAGCAAAATGGAGTGCAGCCCTGGTACTGTTCACAGGTCACACCAAAGCAACAAGCTACTCCTGCTGTTTCAGGGGGAAAAAGCCCCAAACCTCTGAAGCACTTTGAGGTAACTCCAGAGGAGGGCTGAGCAAAATCTTCGAAACTGGCCATCCATTTCAGACACAACCACACTAAGCCCTCTCTATTCTTCCACTAATTCTTTAAATAGCATTCAAGTAATCTTCTCATTTTCTGTTCTTACTTTAAACTGATGACTTCCCTTGCATTTTATTTTATTTTTTAAAAGCCTCTCCTAAGCAATTATTTTGCCTAACAATTTTTTTATTGCTGGCATGAAACATCTTTAGATTTCCCCCTGGAGGGCCATCCCTCCTGCCTCTATAACCGATTTCTTGGAATCCAGGGGTTCCATAATTAATCTGAGAGATACTTTCTGTAAGGGATGTATGACATTTAGAGTTACAATAACACTGCCTTTGGTTATGTTTTGGCTTTGTTTAAATCCTTAATACTGAACTTTACTTCAGTCTAAGAAGAACTATGTGAAGGGACTGTTAAATGTCCTTTATTTTCCTCCATGTGGAAGACATTTGTTGTTGTTGTTGCTGTAAACAACTTGCACACTTGCTGAAGACTCCTGTGAGTGGTTCTGCACAAGCACAAACTACTAGGTACTGGATATTAAGTAGGACATTCCAATTCCTATCACATTCATTGACTCCTGGCTCCAGCCTCACTGGAAACCTGTGTCCCAGAAAGCTGGCACACAAAGAAAGCAGCCTATGAACAGTGCAACTCTGGGTCATTTGCATGCAGGAAGGGATGAAATCCCTTTCCCTTAAACATGCTCAATTTGCCTTGCAACCACCCTAAAATGCCACTTTGCAAAAGTGGTGTGTTTCATTAATGTAGAAAACATGCAACATCCATCTCCTTCACATCACAAATTTCATAGAAAGGGTTATTCTTCTGGTTTCTCCCCTCAATTAAGCAATATGCTGATCCAGTTCTTTTTACTTTTATTGAAGTTAATTTCTTCTTAGGAATAGTAAGGAATCACATGCTTATTAAATCACACCTTTGAATGAACGCACCTCAGGCTTTCTATCTGCCCTACCTCTTACTTCAAAACCCACACTTGCTTCTCATGACCGAAAAAAAAAGAAAAAGAAACCTCTTGTCCCCCAGTCAGATTTAAGATTGTTATTCCCTACAGATTTCTTATTCAGGCATCTAGGAAAATCAGCAAAATCACACAGGTTTGGCTTTTTACTAAGTCTCAGAGTCAGTAAGTTCTATCAGTTTCTTTCAAACATAAATTCTGACAAGTGTTGAACTTCAGCTCTTACTTTAACAACTTTAATTTTCCTAAATACCTTATAATGAAGGTGTCCCCCTCCACTTCCAAAAGCTCTCCCTAAACAACAATGCTTAATTCCAGAGATGATGACCCTGATCCAGGGGGATACCTGAAGATCGACAGCTTGTCTTTCTTTTCTTACTAATTTTCTCAAAAAGAAACCCCCAAAAAACCATTACCTAAACCTCACCATTTCTGTAACTTCAAAAGGTGGCAGAGTTCAGACATTAAGCCAGGACATGTATTCATCACCTGCCTAATCAGCACGTTCTTGCAGCCTGGGTATGTGGCAGAGCACAGGCTGCTGTCACACCCCTCTGCGTCCCAGCATCAGCCACCAGCTCAAACACCGAGGTGCACAAAAAGCGAGTGGCTTAGAGCTCTGACAGAGGCTCCTCTGCCTGGTCCCCTTGAGGAAAAAGGCCTTATGCTGCTCCTGGGGACCAAAATCCAATAAAAAAATGGCATGGGTACTCTAAGTATAACTACAATATGTCTTTCTCTCCACTGAATTAAAGGGGATTTTGCCTCATTAATCAACACAAAATGTTTTATCTAATGAAAACAAGACCAGTGCTCACACTAATCACTGTGGCCTTGTATTTTCTCTCTTCAGAGATCTTCACATAAAAACTAAATACAATGAAATAAACCCAAAAATTCAGTGGGCTTTAAAATTAAACCACAGACAGGTGCTGAATTATTTCTGTATAAAGAATTAGATTTTTAGAAGCCATTGTGCATATTTCAGTTCAAGAAGAAAGAATGTCTTTTTTATGACATGTACAAAGGTCCTGGCACTGCAAAGTGTGTGCTGGGCATTTTGCTCAATTCAGCAGGGCTGAGGGGCACGATATGCCGGGGGATTTCACCTCATCTGTTACCAAGTGAAGGCTGTATAAAGGATACAATTTCAGCTCTGTGCCTTCAATATTTCAGCATTATGAGAAAAAAGCAAACCAAAACAAGAGTATGATTTTCAGTACACACACCTGCTGTAAAGCAGCAAAGAAACACATGGCCTGGCATTTACCCTCACTTGCCAAAGTAGGATAATGCCTTGTGATAAAATTATTAACAAAGGAAAACAGACGTTTCCACAATCCACTGGAGATATTATTTTGATTTTTTAAAAATTCTTTCTCATATTCCCTCTCAAAATTTAAACTTGGCATGTTTGACAAAGTATATAATGATTTTTTTCCCCTAGCTTATGATTTGTAATTTATGCAGGCTATCATAATGTGAATAATGAAATGATGCTTTGCATAGTTTTATTCCTATGGGTTATGAAAGGAAGAGCATTGGCACTGTCCTGTCATTGCAAATGGTCCTGGATTTCTGATGTCTCACTTCAATTGATGTTAATGAGAAAAAGAAAACTCAGGCAAAATCTGCTGTTGGCACAGCATACAAGAAAAAAGCCTCGCAGAATCCCAAAAGGGGGAGGGTGGAAGCAGGCAAATCTCTAATGAATAAAGTAATAGAGTTTCAAAAGATCTTTACAAGCTGTTAAGTAGAAGTTGGCAAAGAAAAAACAATTTTAAAATCACCTAAATGTCCACACAAGACTTGGGTAGGACCTAGACCTTAAACTAATATTTCCCCCTTCCCACAATCTGTACATGCTTGCACTATGGATTTCAGCTGAACAAAATTAAACTAAAAAAAAAAAGTTTAAAAAAAGTGGTGTCACTCCATTAGAAATCATTAGAGAGGTCTGACAGTTTCTTTGGGTAATAGAAGTTAAGATATTCATTTCAACAGTTTTGGCTTAGACTACACTGAACTTTACTGACAGAAAATGGCAAACCTTCAGAGGCTCAGCCATCACGGCTAATAAGTACTGCAATGAATCAAATTGATTAACTGGATTCCCTACAGACTTCCAAAACATTTCTTTGTAATTCACAAGCAAATATACGTATGTGCCATGAGCTTGTTAGATAGATGACAAATGAACAGAAAAGCCTCAGTGTACATACAGCTGTTCTGAGTTTGAAATCCCTGAATTCCAAGTCTCGGGAACTCCTCTGGCACTGTTTCCTCCCTTGAACACTTTGGTGAGAAGGCTGAATTTCTAGATGAACACTGCTCATCTCCAAGTGGTTTCCCTCCATCCTGCTGGATGATCACACATCAGTAAACTCATTAAGGATCAAATCATTACTTCCAAAACTACAGGGTACTTTTTTTGAGAAAAGTCAGATGTTACAAGTTAGACTGAAAAACAGAGGCGAAGGAAGAAGGATCAAGACCCTTCAAAAAAACCAAGCAGGAAAAATAAGAGGACCATGGGACCCCTCACTGTGTTTCTGTGAACCCACCAAGTCCTGATAACCTCTCAACTTCCAGAGAAGAACCCAGTATGGAGAAGAATTCCCAGGGCTGGCAGGGCACCACGCCGGGACCCATCCCTGAGGCCTGCAAAGGACTTAAGGAGTGGCTGTGTTGTTTTACTGGGAGAAGAGGGAAAGGTTTGTGGGGCACAGGGAAAAGTGAAGCACAGCTCCAAATCTTAGCAGGTGTTCTAAAGCATCCTGGGCTATACTGAGAAGGGAACTGAAATACTGGAGGACAACGTAACAGCATCAATCAGGGTAACTGCCACTACCAGAAAGAGAGGCTGTACAGGAGAGGGTTTATTCATTACAAATCACTTAGGCACTCATTAAGACCTAAGGAAAACATTCTTTCTTTCAGAGATGCATTTCAATATCCACAGTGAAGCTCCTGGATATTTTCTAGAACTATCTGCATTAAATATAACTCAAAGGAATTCACATTCCTACAATGTACTGAGAAATAATGTGAAATACTGTATTGTTTTAAACATCCAGCCATTATCTATTTCCTACTTGCAAGCTGAAGGACTCAAGGGGAAACTGATTAGGGTTCTATTTTTAGTTAAAGATGCTTAAGTGATAAGTAAAGCAAGGTTCTAATATACCTATCTTTTGCTTACTAAAAATTATTTTATGTTTTTAAAAAATCCTGCTGTATTGTTTCATCTTCAGAGAAAGCATATATACACAAATACTTCAAGGTTGTACTTGATAAAAACATGCCATCTTTTGCAGCTTGAAAAAAGTATTTCAAGATAAAACATGTGGCTTGCACTGAGTCTGTTACACATGAAAATGAGAACCCTCTCCCTCCCACTCTGATTTCCACCTGCCTTGGAAATGCCCCCTGTGAACACGGGGAGCTCGCACGAGGCCCAGGCTTTCCATCTTTCCATCAAAGTGCTGAAAACTGCCACATCCACAGCGTTCTACTCAAACTGGATGGCAGAGCTGTTAACCATCAGCAATCCAGCTCCACATCTTCCTTCAGTTTCTCCTTATGCCCCATGATGAGGGCACTGATGTGGAAGATGACTTCCTACGTTCTGGTCATGAAATATATAGGAGCCCAGGACTGCGTGTGCACATTTCAGGGATGTGGTCTTTTTCTAGCACTACCACTGCCCTTGAAACCATAGCAACTCATCACCCAGACTGATGTCAAAGTGTTTCAGCTTCAAAGACTAATGCATTCCTTGGGACACCACTAAAGTGAAAAAGACAGTTTATTGTACCATTTGTTAAAGTACTCCTTAAAATGCAATATTGAGTAAGTATCACTTCTTAAAGGCCTTGTACTTCATTAAAACAAAAAACAGCACCCCTAAAACCTTCATAGGAACATGTCAAACCAAGGGAAAATCCTGCATGCAAGTTCCTGCTGCAATTAAGAGGTTCATCAGTATGTATTTGGGTTTGGATGACACTGTATCAGCTAACCTCAGAAAGGCCTCGAAAAAGAAGCTTCTTTTAAGGCACCAAACTCAGTTGGTACCTGGGTAAGTTCCAGAAAGAGTGAGCCAAGGGGTTAGAACAAAGCACAGATTTTCCCTTCCCTCAGCCATCCCTGGCTGCCTCTCCCACTCAGCTGACAAGCAGTTTGCAAAGAAAAGAAACAAGAGCAGTGCATCACTTTGTTCCCAGGCTTCTGCTTACCTCAGAGATTCCAGATCACAGTAACTGTTGACTGAGCCTTCATTCACCTAGAGAAATGCCTCATCTTACTGATGAGCCCATAAAACCAGTCTCTAGCTGGTGATAACTCCAAACAGCCTACTCTCAGGCCTTCTTGCCTTACAGAAACAGTTCCCATTCAAGCATTTGCTGCAGCTGGAGACCCTCCCTTCTCTGGGTTTCATGCTTCTGGCAGTGCAGAGCTTAGATAATAATGCCAATGCATCCCTACCTGTAGGACAATTAGGTGCTTCTTGTTTTAGTCACCTGGAGAGGTGGTGTACCTCCCCCACAACTCTTCCTCTACATCCCTCAGATTGCATGTCCTGTTCCAAAATCTGTAAAAATATTTTTCTAACTCTTTGGCCAGGTACATGTGCATACCCATGCCTCCATTTCCTCTGCTCTTGGATACTCCCTTGCATACAATCAGTTGGGTCTTTTCTGAAGGCAGGGACAGCAACAGTAATGAATATCACTTGGTGAAAGAAATTATTAGAAAAAATAAAGTACTTGCATGACAGTCAATTAGAAGGCAAGAAGTTTTTAAACCAATTAGCCAGCAGCTTGCAGCTGGAAAACTGGAACCCAGCCTCATACACAACACTGCTATATTTCAGTGAGAAATGGAGAGATGGTGTTCTTGTCCACCTCCAAGGTGTGGGTACCTACTTGTCCTGTCCTCAGCAGCTTCATTCCACCTGGAGCTTGGGAGCCCAGGAAGAGCCCCAAAGCTGTGTTCAGATATCCGTGCCCAGAGCTGCCCTCGAGGCACTGAGCACACAGCTGCCAGCACAGCTGCCAGCAGGGACTGCAGCCACCACAGCTCCTCTCCTGCCTGTGTCCAAGTGAGCAGCCTGGAGATCCGAGAGCCCCTGGACAATCACAGATGATGACTTTCCTCACAGAGCCACCTCTCTGCTCCCCATCCAGGCTCCATTCTGCACTCCCCTCTGGTATCAGGTCATGCCTTTTCCCTCCTGTTTTGCAGCTCCCAACAGATAGTGGGAAGTGAAAGGTGACTCGGAGGAAGCTGCTGCCTTACAGGGTGGAGATATGGGTTCTAGGACAGGACCAGGGAAGCAAGAAAGTATGCCAGAAAAGAGAGGAGATGAAAGAGTGATTGCCACCCACTTCAACACCCTCTCAACATTCTGCATCCTCCAGGTTCCTCCCAGCACAACCCTACACTCCGACATCTTCCCCTTTCATGTCGCGCATCTTACCTGCATTTCAAAATGGGATTTTGCCTGTGTGACTCAGAGCCTCAGGCTGTGCCTCTCTCAGATGAACTTCCTCACCTGAACACACACCTTCCATCTAGCAAAAATATTCCTCCCACTCGAGACTACAGAGCAAAGGTAGTGTGACGTGGCACCTGTTTGTCACCTCTCTTGGATCTGTCGTCTCTGATTGCAGTTTTAAGTCTTCCTTTTTAACACTAGGCAGAAAATATTTCAACATATTTAGCATTTCAGCTGATGAAGGGGCCCTAGTTTTTATTTTTCCCCCCTCATTAAAAACACCTTTGTCAAAATTAGTTAGAGCATGACCAGATCATCTCTGTGCCAAAGGTCAACTGGAAAAATCAGCTGTTCTTCTCTTATGGCAGCTCCTCTGCTTTTGCACGTACTCTGATGGAAATGATTCATTAATTTCTCCAGCATGTGGGAAAACCTCTTTCCTCTTCATTTTCCTAACGAAAGATTTTTCTTCTTAAAAAAGATATTCTTCCTACTCAAAACAAGATGGGATATAAAAGTACAGAATATGTCTTATTCCTGGTGGGTGTGAAACGATGTCTTTTATTAGGACACGCATCATCACTCATATATGAAACAATTTTTCCCTCTTGACAGTAGAGCTGTTTGCTCAATTTCCATTAATGATTCTCACCAAATTTTTAACCTCTTTTTACTTTCCGACTGGTATTTTGAGGCACAGTGAGGGCTTCTTATATTTGGAGAACAATTCTGTACTTCGTCAGTTCTACTTTATTTAGTAAGCCAGACAGCTGGAAACCTGGATAAAAGCTCAGCCCATTTATTTTTACTCTTAAGTATTTCAGAGAAAACCCCTCTCCCATTTGTAAGTCAGAGGAAGTCAGTGACTATCATTTCTCCTATTTTCCTTCTGAATTCCCACTCCACAGAGGACTATCTGCTCCTCCCTAATTTTAATTCTCAGGCAAATGTTTGAGGTGTGTGTCAACTTCAGTTTCAGCTCAGCATGATAGAGAAAAAGGGTATCTAAAACACTTGGCCAGGAGAAACAACTTTGCTTAACAGAAAAATGTGGTATTCTAAAACTGCCTGTAGCTCAATGACAGCTATCAGACAAATTGCAGTGGTGTCTGGGGCTAAGTACTGATGTCTCTTTGGGCATTACAGTAAGGAACAACTGGAGAACAAAACTGAAAAAGAACACAACTAGTATGGATTATCAGCGTCAAGTGGGGAGATATTCTCTGGCAACAAAGAGAGTTCATTTCCTTGGAAATACATCAATTGCAAATATCAAAGTGATAGTGCAGGTACACAATTTTTAATGTTTAGAATCACTGACAAAAATATTGAAGTTTTTCAAGTAGCAAGAATAATCCAAAGCATCCTCTAAATATTCGTGTGACTGAGAAATCCCACACAAGAACCAGGACTCCACTGGGCACTCCCCATGGAGAGCTGTCTCCGCCCAGGTGAATGCATGAACACTGGCTCCTACCTACCTACACTCATCAGAGTCTGTTTTCCAACAGCCAAACAGAAAGATTTTCACTTGCAAGCCCTCAACTTTCCAGCAGAGCTGGAAGCTGCCACATTCTGTGTGTCTATGTTGGTTAGAAAGATGCTGTGAGGATCTGAATGTGTTTGGGAGATAATTCCATTTACCCAAGATGCTGCAAAAGCACCTGATCCAAAATCAGATCCTTAAAGGAACGGTTGGTGTGTTGTTATTTCTCAGAACTGAAAATTCTGGAATTAACAGAACTGTCATATTTTAACAGGAACAAACTAGTATGATAATTCAGTCTTACCTGCCAGAAATCTGCAGGTAGAACCTTTGTACATTAAAAAAGTTCTTTGCTCTTTTTAATCTAACTATTTTCTCTAATTCTTATATTTTATCATGTTTAGTACAGTGTGCCAGGGACCAACTCAAGACAATTATCACAACACAAATGAATACTAGCAGACAGACAAAATAGAGATCTAGATGCACAAGATAATTGGTGCTGCAGCATTTAAAAAGGTTTTGAGATTCACAGAACTAGTGAGAATACACTGTATTATGTTGCATAGAATTGAGCCAGTGTGGAAGGGATCGAAATCCAAACGCTCTGCGGCAGAATCCAGTCTTTAGCTGAGATGGAAAAAATACCATGTACAGCCACATGACTCCCTAATTGGGTGTTGTAGGTTTTCTTACACTTTCCTTCACAGCAGCCAACACAGGGCATTGTCAGATAAAAGACACACTAAATAGGGCAGAGACCTGATTCAATTACATAATTTTCATCTGGATGGAGACAGTCTAAATTTTAGGGATATCCACCTTTAATGCAGCAACTGTTTTAAACACATAAAACAAATCCAGTTCAAAGCAGTGCACATTACTGCCTGTATTTCATGCTGAATCATCATAATGTCTTTCTACAGAGAAAAAGGAGGATTTTATGTTCCCATGTACCTTTAGTTCATCTTGTTCCCTTTTTCAAGCCCTTGTACTGCAGTAGCACAGAATGATGAAGTCACACTGCTGACCTGCCCTTTAACAGGACCTTAACTTTTACACTCCTCTGCATTCAGCCAAGCTAGAGAGATGAACAGCTACTGTAATTTCTGTCATCTTTAACTCTAAAAGCCAGTTTATCTTGGTTCCACTTCGTATTTTTCCTAACCTTCCCTTGTTCTCTATTCCCATCATTTATCTCCTCTCCATTTCTATTTTCACCAATCACTTCTCTTATACATTACCTGTACTTTTGTAAAGTCATCTCCTGCTCACACACTAACGATCTACAGCCTCCTGGACAGAGTCAAGTGACCTGTTTTTACTGGTATCTGAACAGGCATTTCCCAGCTTGTTTATGTAAAAGGACAATCTGAAAATCACTCTTCCTGCACTGCTATCCCTGATCTGTGCCAGGTTAACCATGGCTGTTACGAGGACAGGCCAGCAGGAGCCATTCATCACAGCAGTTGTTGACTGGTTTGTTAGAGGTACTTGGGGAGGCTCCCTGCTCCATTTGTGCCTGTCCCTCAGTACTCAAACAGCTCTTCTGCTCACCACAACTGATTCCTCTGCCCCACATATGTGCAGATGATATTAAACTCCTACTTAATTGTTTCCATCTATTTCCTGTATTCTTGGAACAGTCCTCACAGAACCACTAGGTTGGAAGAGACCTTTAAGATCGAGTCCAACCTATGCCCGAGCACCTCAACTAAACCACGGCACCGAGTGCCACATCCAATCTGTTTTTAAACACACCCAGGGATGGGGGCTCCACCACCTCCCCAGGCAGACCATTCCAGTACTTTATCCCCCTTTCAGTAAAAAACTTGCTCCTAATATCCAACCTAAATTTCCCTTGGCATCATGTAGCGAGAAGGAGACATTTGTGTATGGCACCGCCGTGCTGACACCCTCCACTTACAGAAGTGAGAAATCAGTATTGAGATAAAGCACATAAAACACCCATTCAGGAGAAAAGAAAGGGAAGCTAGTCTTTGAACAGCAATAAATTCTAATCTCTGAGCTAGTTTCACAGCTACTGTGATTCTCCAGCCTCCAATTTGTGTTCAGCAATGCCTGCAATACAGCTTTGTGCAGAAAGAGCCAGCTCTGAATCTCACGACTGAGTAGATTTAGTATCACTATTACTTGACAGTTTACTTTGGAAGACAACAAAAAGGATTAAGTCTTCACCACTCAAATTATCAGGCAAGTGAAACCAAGTGCACACCACAGAAATGCTACAGGTTACAAAGCATGGGATTGTCTGATGTGAAGATAAATGCTATAAAGTCACTCCACATTATGCATTGTATTGGCCCATTGTAGTAGTCCATAATAACCAAGAATGTTATCAGTGTTATCCTCAAGATTCAAGAAATAGTAATGGAAAAAGGCTTGCAGCTGAGTTGGGACAAAAATACGTACACTATTAAATAAAAAAGTTTTCATTTCATAATACACACAGAAACATGTCCAGACATGAACAACAAAAAAATAGACTGAATATATGGGTGAGGGGGTGTTTATAAAGATGAAGCAACTTGATTTCACAAGTACACAACTTGTGTGTTACACAGAGCATAAGCTCTCAAGGAAAGGTGGCTTCATATAGATTTTAAATCAACTTTCGTAAGTGGTTGGGGTTTTTTTTAAAATCACCAAGCTTCATAAAATAAAATTAATTAACACTATAAACATGACTAATAGGGGAATTCAAGTTATTAAAGCTACATGATTTTTCAGCTGGGCAGAAAATCAAAACATACATCTGGCGTTTTCACAAGCCATCGAGAAAATATCATGGGTCTATTCTTTATTTTGTCTCCTGTTCCTGGGCTATTTCTCTTAAAGGAAAGAAGTGTCTTCAGAAAAAATACAGTAAAGTAAACACCGCTTTGGGGCAGAACTGCAGATAAAGTGACAACTTGTAAGAAACAGAAACTAATTTGGTTCAGTTACAGTGACTGAAGTTTGTGTTTCATGGAGGATCAAATGTGAAAACAGTAACAAGGAGGACCCCCACAGTACCCAGTAGCTACTGAGTAGGATAAAGCTCTTTTCAGCCTGGAGAAGGCTTCAGGAAGACTGAACTGCTCTTTTCAGGACTAAAAGAAAGATAAGGACGAATTTTTAGCAGGGCAATAGGACAAGGGGTAACAGTTTTAAACCAAAAGAAGGCAGATTTAGATGAGACACAAGAAGAATTATTTTACAATGAGAGTGATGAAACACAAATGGGTTGCCCAGAGAGGTGGTGGATGCCTCATCCCTGGAAACGTTCAAGGACAGGTTGGACAGTGCTCTGAGCAACCTGACTGAGTTGAAGATGTGCTGCTCTCCTAAGGGCAGGTGTGGACTAGATGGCCTTTAAATGCCCCTTCCAACTCAAACTAGTCTTTATTACCCTTCCAACAACTTCAGCTGAAATTACACCAGAAATGCAAAAAGTATTTTGCCTACTTCTAAATCAGAACTAGAAACCAGGCCATTTCCACTTGTCTTTTGTGTTTGATTTTTCACACTGCAAAGCAGTTCCATAAAAACAGTAGCAGGGTAGGATCCAGTAGCTCAGTGCTCTCAGATTGTTAGGAGGGACTGGGGCAAAGGACTTCACAGGAGCCTGACTAATAGCCAGATGATTTCTAATGACAACACTGACATAAAAGGAATAGTATCAAAAAGGAGAAAAAAATATCATTCTTGAGGAGAAGGAAAACACAAAGTTATGCTGCTGCTGCTGCAGTGTCTGAGGAAACAAAGCACAGAAGAGGATTCCACAACCTACTGAGTGTTTCCCCAGCCCCGTGCAATCTCCTTACCCAGAATGGTTGGCACAGCAGCTCACACCACTGATTTGTCAGACCCCGCTTCCCAGCAGAGGGCAAAATGCTACTTCTGTATCTGCTGTTTAAGCTGCTTTAAGGGACAACAAAAAGAGGATGAAAAGCTGATGGTCCTGAAAGTAACAGCTCCCAAAGAGGACAGGGCACTGGAACAGTGCCCAGCTGCCCTGGCCGGGCAGGGAGGGAGAAGCCAAGGAAGAAAAAGGAGCTGGCTCTTGGACAGGGGGCACAGCATCCGGCCCCCATCCTGCCCTGCCTCAGTTTGTGAAAATAAATACATCCTTCTGTCTCTCCATCATCCACACGGTACCAACACCTTCTCCTAAGAGGATATTCTGTTGTAAAATACTGATTTTACTTTGCAGAAGAAAAAAAAAATCTTTATAGCTCCTGAGAGTAAACAGCATCAGTAATTAAATTATATTGCAAAAAGGATATCTAAAAGTAAAAGAGAGAAAAATGTTTGTATCTAACAAACAACACATTCAATATTAACAATTCTAAAACAGTTGAGCACATGGAATACACTGTAAATAATTTAGAAACCAGTGCCCTCATTAATGATTTGATACTGTCAGAATGTTGCTTATTCCATTCCCTCCCCGCCCCCATTTTTCACTACCCAAAGTGGTTTTATATAAATATAAGGCAAAATACGTATTTTGTACTTGCCTGAAGGGCTTAAAATAGTGCTGTGAAAATAGCCCTTACAATCCCTGGATTTGCTAATTTCAGGACAACAGGATACATTTACAGCACCTTATCATGGATGCCATCCACTAGACAACATGAATAGAGATTGCTATATCCAATTAGAGAGTATCAAAGATAATAGAGTTAGATTTGCAGAAAATTTTCAAAGATGTCATATCTTTGAACAAAACTTATTAGGGCTCCATCAGCCGTTTGAACCGTTTTAATGAAGTTGAAACTCAGCTAAGTACGGAGTTATTTTACTTCATGATTAACTTTGAAGAATTTTATTTTTGAAGCCCTAACATCCTGTAATTAAAAGGAATCCTTAACACATTGCAGTAATTCAGTATTCAGTAATTTATGTTACAAGATCTACTTCCAGAAATGGTCTTGATATATAGCCAAATGCTGTTAACCAATGGGTGCACTTCCATTTATTGCTACTGGCTTATTTAATATTTTACATCTCTTGGAGAAAGCATATTCTCAGCTTCCCATTCAACACTACAGCAATACATTTGAAAAATGCCCTTATTTTGGCAGCCAGAGCTTTTGCCTGCAGTGTTTGCTGCATGTTAACATTTACCTACAGCAGTGCAACGCAACGCAAATGCCAAGGTGCAGGCCCAGTCCAAGGCATTCCTGGGAAAAGATGAAGTATTTGCAATTATTGATACTCACAGCCATTTGAAGCTACATTTTAACATCATCTCAGTCCCCATTCTCACTCACTTCATCTGGGTCTCTCTGACCTGACTCAAAATGGACACCACTAAAGCCAGCATTTAGCAATCTACTGCTACTTTAACCAGAAGATTCTTTTCTCCCACGTCTCCAAGACACCAAAGGAATCTATTAATGCCACTGCTGTTTTACCAACAGTCTCCAAGAACAAGACTAAACACCAAAATAATGGATTTTAAATACAGAATACAACAGATAGCTTGGCTAAATTTCACAAGCTTTGTTTAAAAATCACACTTAAAGGATTTAGTAGCTCAGGACTCAAACCAGCTCGTAACAGCAGATGCTGTTAGCCCACAACCTTTCATCATAGCACAAAAGGACCTAATGCTATAAAGTATATGGTATTTTAAAAACAGAATATCTTGCATTCCACTTCTAAGACAACCTTCATCGTCTTGGTTTTCTCCAGCTTCAGTACTACACATTATATTCAAAAGAAGAAAGAGTAGATGTAATAACAGAAAAAGGAAGCACTATGTAAGTAATTACCTACAAGCAAGAAATAAGAATTCGCATCCTTAACACTACAAACTATTGGCAATGTATGTTTTTGTAGGTTTTACAGGCACTGTAAACATTCCTCTCATGATTTATATATTTTAGAACAAAACTTTGACATTTGAATTGGGACAAGGATATATCCAAATAAAGATACAGCAGAAGAAAGCAGAGAGTCATGTCTCAAACCTGTTAAGAGAGAGCAAGAATTTCTCACTGAAAGCACCATGGGAAGGTCTTGAGCTGTCCCAGTACCTGTACACAGACACCAACCAGCCAGGAACTGCAGCCTGAAACAGCTCTTGATAAAAACGACTCCTTTCTATTTTTGTAATGGAAATGATGCATAAAACCACTGCCATCAACTGAAAAGTTAGTTTTGAAAAACATCTGTATTATATTTTGCTTTGCAAAAAGCCTCTTTCTGTAACATTCCTTGGCTTTAATCCATATTCAAGAGTCAGCCAACTCTAATATCACACTAGTAGCTAAATGAAAGATGAGTGGACCCCTGCCTTTGTGACTCTGGAGTATCTGTGTGCCTTTCCTTTCCCAAAGGGAAGCAATGAACAAAGGAAATCTTGGGTGTCAGGCCTGGGGCAGTTTTGTGGTGGCCTCCATGCTGGGAGGCAAGGGGCACAATCCATCCCAGACCTCCCCTAACCCTGACGTGGAGCTTTGGGGGGTCCAGCCTACTTAGAGAACACTGGAAGCTGTCCTGCATCCCTTGTTCCTTGCCAGCAGGACACCTGCAGGGGCCTGACTGAAGGGAAAGCAACACAGCTCTCTCTGCCCTGGCAGGTCCATGATAGAACAGGAAATAAAGCAGGAGAAAAACCTACTGGAAAGAAGCAAATCATAACCAAGGAGGAACAAAAACATTTCAGAGATGTTTGTTATTTCCCTCTTCCCGCTGTCCTTTCTCAGACACACATTTCCGCCCCCTACATTTCCAATTATTGTTATTATTATTTTTTTTATTATTATTGCTTCCAGCTCTTCTGACCTGTGGGGAGATATTTTGGGTAAAATGAGACAAGTCTACATGAAATGCAAGCTTCTGATGTAGACAAGAAATCTTCTTTTTTCCCCCCAGAATATTTGGCTTGACACTTCAAAGGCTTCTTTCTCACATTCACAGTGATTCTGCTATAAATATATCCATCTATATGCACATAGCGACTGCAACAAATCCGCGGTCACACAGGACTTCACAGTCATTACAAGCACACCAAACTGCAGCCCCACAGACCTCCCAGTAAACCATGGGGAACAAACTGCAGACCTTCTGCAAACACCCCAGTTTGTGCTAACGGGCTGGAGAAAAATATTAGATGCACCTTTCCCAGATACTGCTCCACGTTACAATCCTTACAGGACAACGGGGGCAGAGCTACTCCTCTCACTGTGGAACAGGGGTCGTGCTTTACACCCTACCTTACACAGGCACAAGGTGTGAAGACACTCATCTTTTTTGTCTGCTCAATCAAGATTTAAATAGGGGACTAGTGGAGACAGTTTGCAGCATGTAACAGTGTGACTCTTTTTTGGATGGGGAAATGTTCTGCCAAAAGCAAAGACGCATTTGTCTGTTTGCCTCTCCGACCCCAACAGCTCTGTGGGTCTCTTTTTTGCAGGGGTTATACTCTACTGGCGTCTGGTATCAGCCCACACCCAAATCATACTATTAAGTCTTCCAAAATGAATAATAGATGAAAGGAGGTGCTGCTGAAAACAGTGACAAGCAACTTATCAAGAAAAGCTGTTTTTCCACAGTAAGAAACCTCCTGCTCAAAAACACTAAGCCATACCTATCATCATACAGAGTATATTCTATTTACAGTACACCTATCTGGTTTTAATCACATCAGAGGAGTGTAAATTCTAGGAGTGAATCCTTTTATCTTTCAAGCCAAGAGATGTATCAAAAGTTAAAAACACAGTATCAAAATATTTTCATCCCATTTTGAGCTTCATCACAAAGATGTATTTATAGCATCAACAAGGGGGTGTTGTGCAGACTTTCTGAACCAACTTTTATAGACATGCCATACCTATGCATATTATTGTCTGAAGTACATCCTTCATCATTTGAAAAAGCCCCATGAGCTCTATTTTTACAAAGACACCACTCTGGAATTTAGCTCTCATTCTAGGTTTTGAAAAACAAGCTTTTTGTAAAAGGATGGGATACTTCACTAAATGCAGTAGGATGTATTGTCGTTTTTCTTTTTAGTATAGCCCAATGAGCTTTTAAGCTACTGGAAATAACACAAAAGGATATAGTGCAGTCTTCACCTAAAAACCTCAGTGCAACAGCTACCGGCACATTCCAGATACATGGAATACTGTTTATATTTGAACAGATTCTTATCATATTTCAAATATTGGTATTGTTTTCTTATTAATACACACTTTATCAAGTCTACATCTGACAGCTCCCTGGCCATGTTATCAGAGCCCCTTGAACACATCACAAACCCCAATGCTCCTTCTCACATTACTGCAGAGTTCTCTGCCTGCTTCACGGAGAGCAGAAACAACCCCACAGATCACACCAATGTATCTGCCTTCCCAAATTCTCTGGGAAAGCAGAAAGCTGGACTTGGATCCCTCACCTTGCAATGTTGAATTTATTCCTATTCCCTGCCCAGGTACAGGAATCTGTTGCCAAGTGAGTCATTGCAGGATAAAGTTCTTTAATACTGCAGGCCAAAGACCCACAAGTCCCTGAAGGTGCCAAAGCGTGGACGCTGCAAAGGTCAGAAAGGATCAGCACCAGCACAATAGTATTTTACAGTCTGCTTTTTAATCTAAACATGAATAAAATTCCAAATCCAAGCTATCACAGCATTCATTCCCCTATGGCAACTTCTCAAGAAGAGGAAGAAGCAGACACTGCAAGTGAGTCAGACACAATGGCACAGAACAAACTCCTCCATTCCTGCTCACTTGAGACATTTTTTCAAGGTCTACGAGGTTTACTATTTCTTCCCTGAGGCAATGACTGGGACTGCGTTTCTCCAATCCCCCTTCAGCTCATCCAGCCACATCTGTCATCTCTCCTGGCATCTCTCAACTCCTTGGTGATATCTGCTAGCTCTTCCATCTTCATCTTTCACCTCAACCAGGCATATCTGTTAGCTCTGTTATGATTGATCTAATTTTGACAATTAATAAACACGACACACTTAATGTCCTGTTATTGTAACACTGAGAATTCCTGGGAAGGTATTGTCTTTAAACAAGATTTTCACAACTGAAAATTTCATCAGAAGCTAAATGAATCCTACTTTCAGGTACAGTAATATAATTTACTATCTCCAGCTGAATTGCCACATCTCCAGTGATACCAACTCCAGAAAGTCTTCCAATGACAGCAGATAGGCAGCCCGGACTTGTGTGACTGCAGAGATGAATTGAAGTGCACTCAGAGAGCTGCCTACACCTGGGCAGAACACAGGAAAGCAGTGTGCATTCTTTATAGCCAGCTCTGTAGCATAGTTCCTGATTTTGTGATGTGAACTCCTGTAACACCCGGTACAACAACTCACTGCAGTGCATGGTCTGTCCAAAGGGATGTAGGGCTGCAAAACCTTTCTTCACCATCCTCCCTGTCAGGACTAGGGGCAAGAGTGAGTAGCAGAGGAAAGGAAGAAAGAAAAGTTCCTTGGCTCAGTTCTGGGAGGCCATCTTGGGTTTTGGTAACAGGATGTGACCCGCCAAGCCAGAATTCGTCCCTTCAACAAACTCAAGCCGGGTTAGAAATAACAACAAAGGAAATAAGGAGCTGAGTTATTTGTGCTGGCATTCCAGTAGGGATGAAACTACAGCATGTCCTGAGGACAACTGTGCTGTAAGACAGTTTGAGCATTTACAGTGATAGGCAAAATCAGCATTATAGGGAAACTCTGCATCCTGTGTGCTGGGCATCTGGAAGTGGCCCAACCTCTGTGCACCTCTGTGCAAGATACGTAGAAGATGACACAGTAAGAAAATAACAGCATGGCAAAAAAACCAATTAGTGTGGTACATGTTCTCCTTCTCTGATGAATAGTGATAACCTCTGGGAAGGCCCCAGCTACTACGGGAAGCTCAAGACCATACATGTACTTAATAATGAAGAATAATGTTTCCACGAGTTTCACTCACTTTTAAAATGCATCTATAACCTTTTCTCAGACTCCTGCACAGGTACCCACCATTTCCATAAGATGCAATACTTCCCTTTTTTTGTGCAATATGTTTCAGAGAAGTGGATAAATTGCAGTGGCCTGAGCCACAGCAGACTGTTCTCTTTCCAGCTGAGCACGACTGAAAATGCAGTGGGTGAAAATGGAGCAGTGCAGTTTGTGCTGTTATTGCCACATGGTCCCCTCCACACACCATTTATACAGCTGTAAGGGAAAGAGGTGACTTTTCCAAGCATGCCCTGAGTGATGAGCTCTATTCTCGCCTCCTCTTGAAGTTAAGGACTGGTAAAACTGTAGAGGCACGGTCTCATTTGATCGTAAGTCAGAAAGAAAACATACTGTTAAAAATGCTGGAGATTAACAGATTTTCCTGGAGATTTTTTCCCAGTGTCTAGATGAGAGAATAAATTGCTAGGGCTTCACTGTCAGTTTATCTTGTCATCCAGACCCTCCAGTTGAGATTACTTCTGTTCTCCACTCCAGACCATCTGTTTCCCTGTATAGAAAGGATGTATGCACACTGGTGTTCGTTAGTGTACATCAGGAGTGCCCTCTTCTTGCACAACACTACCAATTAATCGATGTTACTTAAAGCTCCAAAAGAGCAAAGTGGAGCCTAACACTACACATACACACTGACAACAACCCCACTTTCATGTATAATTTAGCAAAGTGGATGCAGTTCAGCAACAGTTAAAGACTAATCTCTCATGCTTTTTGTGCATTTACATAATTGATTTGCTAGATAATGCACTCTGCTCCCTTATTTAATAAACATGTTAATGATTTCAGACAATTACTCCAAACTGCCTACAAGTGTCTAAGAAACACACGAAAAAAATTAAAATGAAAATACACACCAAAAGGCACATCCTTCATATCACATAACACAAGATATTAAGTCAATATGTCACCCTGTCAACAGTCACTTGCTACCTGCTGTTATACATTTATTCCAACTCTCGTGTATTAGCCGGGGCTGCGGCACTGACTAGACACCCATGTGGGCTAAAAAGGGAGCTCAAGAATCAAACTGGTGTGCTGTCAAAAGTCTGCGTGTGTGCGAGTGGGGAGGGGAGCTGTGAGACAGAAGGAAAGGAGGAGGGAAGGAAAATAATGCAGGGTGGAAGAGAAGATTAGAGAAGACATCTCTGTCGTGTAGTCTCCTTTGGGCTACATGGGGGAAATTATGGAAAAACTAAGCTTGTTCTATTTTTCTCTCTATAGCTTGAAGAAGGCCCAGCAGACAAATGTATCACTTCGAATCTTGTAAGCCAGCACATATTTTAGTCACTCTTTTGTTCAGTTTCAAGGCACTGCAGAAACTGCTGATTGTAGGGCTGGGATTGGGGACCCACATCCCACCTGTCTCTGCTATTCCAGCCTGCAGGCAAAGGCCCAGCACCAAGAGCTGCCCCTGGATGAAGGGGAGGAGATGCTGCTGCTGGCTACACCTGCCCAGGGCAAGCTCCACAGGCAGGCTATTTGTAGGCCAAGATGTTCAGGGCTTCCCTTTCTTGCCCAAGTGGAAGTAAGGATTTCTACAGACATATTTAAAGGGAGCCCAAGTTGAATTGAAAAAAGTGGGAGGGGGAACAGAGCAAACACCAACTGACATAATAACCGGTATCACCATTACACCAGAACATCTAATCCTGCATTTAAAGGAAATTACAGCACAAGCACAGCAGGCCTGATCTCCTACTTGACATAAAACATTACACAGCAAAGGTCAATTTGCTTTTGGAAAACTGGCTAATGCGAGGCACTGCATAAAACCAGCCACAAAGCTGTTTTCATGGCCTGCACTGCAAAGACATCTGAGGGCACTACTTGTCCACCCTCTCAGCTGGTGGTTAAATTGCTCCAAAGCTGACAACCTAGAGAGCAGAATAAGAGAAAAATTGTCAGTTTCTTATCTACAGTTTTTAATCACAACAGGTATTTTAAAAATAGCTATTCACTCCTCTCTGTGTTGGCTTAGCAATTCAGGGAGGGAAAGGAGGGAATCAATAAAAAAATATTACGCTACACCACTGTTATCTTCATCCAAGCAAGGTTAATGGAAAAGTATCAGCAAGATGTTTCACTAAGCTAAAGTTAAAAACCAGAATGTAGGTATGGCTGTGCAATAAAAGAAAATCAGCACATCACAATGAGAAAATGAGAAGTAGAATGGTTTTCTTGTGACACAGTCAATAACTTGGCCACAGTACGTTGGCAATAGCAATACTTCATATTTCCAAATTCATTACTTTTTTGTATTTTACCTATATGAACCATATCCACAGCCTGGACACAACAACAATCTTCTAGAACTACCAGCTTATAAGGTGGGAATTAAAACAATCTTCTTCGTCTTGGCTAATAATGAGTAAGTGCATTATCAAGCATTTTGATCATCACTTCTGTATTGACATTCCTTGCACTCAGGAAGTCACAGAGACTTTTTACACTTCTGGCCACAGCATATAAATGCCACAATTCCACAAGACACATTTTTAAGCTTTAGAACTGGTTTTAAGTGTAAGCAGAGAGCGTGTTTCCTTAATCTTCTATCGGTTTGGAATATCTTCAAAGTCTTACAAGGATTCTGTATTTCATATTTGTTAACTTCCCTTGGAGTGGCAAACTTTTCTGTGCATTGGCAATATTTTACAACCACCACTGATGGCACATGGACTGAAAGGGGAAGTTTTCCATAATTCCAGTATCTTTAAAGCTTCCGTAACCACGCTGTTGGCCATTAATGACTTCTGACATTTTATGAGACCAACTGAATGGCAAGGACATGACTGCTCTAAAAAATAATTGCCAAGAACAAAACATCTTCAATTCTCCATGTTTCCATTTGCTTTCCATTTCAAATGAATAGGGAACAAGTCAGCACCACCATACTTCAGGCCCTAAATTCACATCCACTCTCAGCAGCAACAGGACAATGTTTTGTCATCCTCCACAGGTGACCATCTGAAAAGTTAAAAACTTGCCCCATATTCCGTCACACCCCCCTAGTTTGTCTCTAATGCTCAGGTTCATTGCCAAGATTTCAGTTCCCAGCAACATGGTTCTCATTCTCCCCAGTCTAGAGAGGTGCAAGTGTCACTGGCAGAGGACACATGGAATGTTCTGAACAGACTGGGAGCACCTTGCCCACCAGACACCAAGGACACAAATGCAGTGGTGGGGGGAAAGCCTCTTAATTGAGCTGTGCAGCTTCAGAGCATGACCAATTTTATTCAGAACAAAACAGCAGTGTAATAATAACAAGTACTATTGCAAACCCTTTGGATCTTCACTCTCAAGTAATGTAAAAAATCTTATTGTATTTGTTTAGCTGAAGTGGGCATATAAATTGGCCAGAAGTACCGCTTGAAATTTTACAAGTGGCCATACTTGTCCTATCCAAACACATTACATTTGTTACTATTTGGTCACCTAAACCCTTTCTGATCCATCATTTCTGCTCAGCTTTCAGTTTCTAAATGTTCTTTCTTCCTCAAGATACCATATTTGTTTTCCTGCACCACTGCTAGTATTCCACCTGAGCAGATTCAGGATGATGATAAGTAAAAATACTATGAGCTCTAGAAGTGAAATACTAAGGCCAAGACTGTCTTGCAGTCAAAATAAAATGCAGACAGCAAGTAAATGCTGATAGATTATGGCTAATAAATATAATGGCAAGTCACAGATAATACCTACTGACTCTCAGATTTATTTATTCTTTATTTCAAAGACTCTAATAAGCAAGCAACATAAAAAGCAAACTTTCTGCATAATGGGAAAGAAAAAGAAACCCATCATACACAAGAAGCACAGCCATCCATTTAATCGAAAGTGCACCAAACTAAATCAATTTTGTTGGTTTGGGTTATTTTTTCTTCTGTGTTAGGAAACCTTAAATAAGTGTAGCATCCCATTTTTGCAGTCTCTGCCAAGCCCCTGCATGTGAGAAGGCAGGGAAGAGACACTATGAATAACCCTTACTCTGTCTCTCCAAGAGGACCAGCCCGGTAAGCTGCTTCTGCTGTGCATGATGCACCAAAGCACTCGCTGAGGAGCAAAGGTGCAATTCAGATTGCAAGGCAAAAGGCTTAACACAGGTAAGAAAACCTTCTTTTCCCCTCTAGGTCTATTACTTTCTCCTAACTGCTCCCACTGGGTTCTATCCTCAGCTGGAATGAATGAAAATCAATGAAGCAAAGCTTATTGACACTACTTGTTCACCTATTGTAAAATCCCCTTGCAAGCAGCACATTCATGCTACTCCTGATGCCTAAGACAGCCCTTGTAACACACAAAATAACACCCTTCTGTTCCTCCACAGAACTCAACACCAGTGAGTCTGTTCAGTGAGCTCTGCTCCAAAACATTACCTCATTTCAATTATAATGGCAGTGAACAATAGCCTTCCTAAAAACAAGAAGCTGACAGACCTGGTCTCCTGAGATTTATGCCCACCTCCCTTCCCCCCCACCCACCACTTCTCTCCTTTGTGTTTCTCCTCTGTTCTTTGATCCTTTCTACCTGGTTATCTACTTCATTTAGACTATAAGCTCTTTGAGGCAAGAGCCAGTATTCTCAGGGGTTTGAAAAACATCTTTGCCAACTTAGGGCATTCTATTAAAGAGCTATTTATAAATAAGGCTCTGTTGCAGGATGAAAGTGATTTATCAGTCATGACACTGACATCAGTGCAACATATACCTTGTACAGTGGTTAAGCTCACTATCCTAGGAAGGGGGCAAGGTGTCATGCAAGCTTTAGGATTCAGTGATTTAAGCCCCTACACATGTTCACTTCATTGCAAACTGCATTTTTAAATTAAAAACAGATGGAAAAAATTCCACTTCTGTAAGTAGAAGAGTTCCAGTTGTGAAATTCAAATGTTATGTTTATTTCACACATTAAATTATATATAAGGTGCCATGTTAAATTATACATATAGAAAGAGCTCATATAAGTGAGGTAAAGTCTCTCCAGATTTCTCTACTTTTCTCTTCCAAAAAACCACAAAAACAACAACAACAACAAAAAACACCCCCCCCAAAAAAACCAACCCCACACAAAAAAAAACCCCACCGCTTCCTCCTCTTTTTTATTTTGTCAGCAGAAGGCAAGAACTGTGTTAAATTCTGATCACAGGCACATGGCACAAGTCTTTAAGGGACATTTAAGCTTCATCATGCCCATCTGAACCTAAGGCATTTTCTGCCATTTGAAACACCTCAGCAGTGTCTACACTTCCAAGACAAGAAGGCATCTATTTTCCCCCATGTATAACAGTACCCTTTAAGAGGCTGCTGGATCCTGTATTCTTGCAATCAATACTGGGTTTTTCAGGCAGTGCCATCTGAAATGACAGACCTATCAGCACCAGAGCAGAATCAGGAAAAGGTGGCCTCACAGGAAAATGAATTTTAAAAAATCACTTGCAGTCAGTTGCATAGTTACTTCCATTTCATCATCACCACTGTGCCCAATATTGGATAAATATGTTCTATTCAGATAACATCATCCATCCCTTGATGAGATCACTCAAAAAAGGATGAAAATCAAGTACAGTAACAGGCACAACATGTGGACACCACTCAAAAATTCATTACCAGGTCTACTGAAAGCCAGAATTGTGGCAATTACGAGTTTTGGAAGCAATTTATCAAGGGTACATAAAGTACTTCTTTCAACTGCTCATTATTGCTGCTACCCAGAAGAATCATTAACAAGTACCACAGTGATGAACAGTTTCAGTGCTCACTTTGTTTCCTCTCCTGTTGCTGGGTCACCATTCTCCTTCACATTCTGAGCAGCTGCACAGGTGACCTGAAGTCCTATTCCTAAAGTCACAAGGTCTATGACATCAATCTGTACAAAGAGTTTAGCAAATCTGCATCACATTTTGGAGGGAGACAATAACTTGTGTCCTTACTTCTTTCTGAAATCCTTTTTCTTCTCTAGCACGTCCAAAAGCTCTTGTCTGCTATCTCAAATACAAGTGCTAAGAATTCTTGACATTCTGCCATTCCTTCTTCTCCAAAGTGCAGTTACTGGAGGTAGGCCTGGGAGACTTTGCAGACAGAAGGATATCCAAAAAAGAGCTATCATCTGGTGACTATGGCACGATACCTACACCCAGGTGAACACTTGAGGTGCAGGCAGTCCTAAAACAACTGACATTAAACACTGGCCCAGGATAGAGACAAAAGACTTGCAAGGGAGTAAGAAGTCATCTTTTCAAGGTGCAACCCTTCTCCCACATCATCTCACCCATCTTTGCTTAAAATTTACCTAACAGGGTCTTGCTAAGGTACTGGGGGGAGATAAGGGAAGATGACAGCACTTGCATTGTTCCCTACAAATATCTGGAAATGTCTAGAAAAGTCTTCCACCTGGAAAGAAACAAAATTCACAAACTTTACTTCTGCACCAGCAGTTATCACATTAGAATAAACACGTGAATGCTGGGGATGTGTTTTGAAATTAGCTTTGAGCTGATCAATCTGGGACACCAAACAAACCAGCACAAAGGAACAGCATGAGATCAGACTCATCATCCAGGTGTCAGGAAACAGACTGACCCCAGGAATGTTTCTTCACTCTCTCCTTAATGGCCTAAGTCACCTGAAGAAGAGATTCCCTGTAAATCTCACGAGAATAACAATCCTTTTCCCCCCCAGCCACTGTTAATGTCTTCTATCTCGATGCATACCCTCCTTGCACCACCCCTGACCTTCCTGCTTCCACCAGGTACAGAGATGGAATCTGTTTCTTCCCTCCTTCTGCCTTTGGAAAGACAGACTGTCCAAATAACTCTGAGGCCTTAACTGCAGGCCATCTCCAAGCACACTACTACTGTATTTGTTATTCACCCTTTCCCCATATTCCCTATAGTAACCAAGTTCATGGGAATGAAAGTGGTTTTCATTTCTAAATGGTAGTCTGAATTCTGCCTTTTTTTTTTTTTTTTTCCTGGAGGAAAACACCTTGAGAAATACTCTTTCTGCATGTTAATTCCATTGCAAATACCTGATCTGAATTCTGAGTCATTAGAAAATGAGGTGACCTGTGACAGACGGGCTGCCTTAACACATGTATGGAAGCTTATCAGAGAAAGTATTTTCAGATCAAAAATCTATATTGCCTATAAAGCTTATGGGATGTGCAGGAATACTGAAAAATATTATTTATTTCCACTAAGGAAACATTACTTCAGTACCAGCTTGGAGAAACAACAAGAGACTGTGTATTGTACCCAATTTGAGTGAACCAGCTCACCTCATTACATTCATTACAAGCACATTAATTTGCACTTTCACATTTTGAAACATAAACAATAGACTCACAGCAAGGTTTGGGTTGGGAGGGACCTTTAAAGGTGACCTAGTTCCAACTCTCTGCCATGGTCAGGGACAGCTTCCACTATCCCAGGTTGCTCCAAGCCCCATCCAACCCGGCTTTGGACACTTCCAGGGATGGAGCAGCCACAGCTTCTCTGGCCAACCTGTGCCAGGGCCTCAGCACCTTCACAGGGAAGGATCAAACTCCTCTGCTAGACCAGAATTACACATTCTTATACCAAGATACTACAATCAAGGTATCTCATTCAATGTCCTCAGTGTTCCTACTTCAGTTATAAGCACTGAAAAGGAATGTCTGTAGTATAGGAGAAAACAACCATTTGTTGGAGAAATGAATGTTTCATCCAATGAGTAATTCTCCTTCAGAAAAATAAATTTATTGCCAGGTTCAATTTTGACTGCACTTTTTTGCAACAAACCAACACAGAAAAATATTTAAATTTGGAAGTATTAAATAAGCTTTCCAGGCATAGTAACTGAGCAGTCTGTTCACTTATGGCCCACAAGCCATTTTGAAGGCAAAAAACATGTGCCAGTATATATTTATATAGGCATATATGTTCTCACTTACACCACAGGAAAAGACAAATGTGTTCTTAGATGTTATATAAAGTTTAGAGTTCATGGGGGTTGTTTTTATTTTAAAAAACAAATCATCATCTATGCAGAGGGAAATCTAATATGCAGAAGCCCATGGTTAAAACTTTCCCCAAAACTCTGAAATACCATGTTTTCATATTCATAGCCCTATATTAAAGATGGAAAATTTCAAAGCAAATGTTTAGAGCTGGTGAATATATGACAGAATCTCTGCATCTTCTCAAAATGCATATGGTCTCCTCCAGTGAATGTTAAGGAACTTTAAAGAACTCAGGCCAAGAAATGACCACTGGAGCATGTCTTAAATTCACAATTAACTTGCTTCATAGCAAGGTAATCCCCACCTCACTTAAGTTATATCACCTTGAAATGTTCATCCTGCTGCCTTTTGCAGGAGGGAACTGTTTCCCAAGAGAGCCAGCGTGAGGCCCCAGCACCCAGAACGAGGCGCTCAGGGGCAGGCAGGAGCCTGTGAGCGCGGACGCTGCCCTGCAGCCAGGGCCTCACGCGGCTGCTGCGGGGCCCTGGGGCTGCCCGCGGGGACGGGCAGAGCCCGACTCCCGCACGGTGAGCTCCAGACACCTCAGCCCCCGCGGCGAGTCCAGGCACCGCCCCGGGAGCTGAGCCGCGGTGTCCAGTGACAGAACCTCTGCCCCTTCCTCCAGTTACTTCAACAAGAGGCGCCACTATCGAGCCACCCATTCAATGCAATAATGCAGCAGCATCTAGTCACTGTATCGTTTTACACAGGCTTTCCAAAATGCTATTTTGTAAAGATCAGAGATCTTTTGAGCTTCAGCTCACACAGGTGAGGAGGCAGTACTTTCTGTAAAACAGGCACTCTGGAAGAGAGATGGGTTTGGAAGGATTGATAAGAGGTGTAAAAGATACTACAGAAACCAAGCAGGCAGGTGGAAGAGTTCTGCCCCAGCCAAGTTTTATCACTCACGTAAACAATGCAAACCTGGCTCTAGGATTGCACTCAAAGAGCCTCTATCTAAAGAAGAAAAAATATTACTGCCAAGCTAAACACAGCAACCTGCAAGGTGTTAGTAATGGCCCCAGGAAGGTTCTTTAGTCATTCTTTACCTCACACAAAACCCCAGATAGCCACACAGGCCTTAGTGCCACGGCACTAAGAGATCGTCAGTCAATCATCTGCATTCTCTCAACAGCATCTCTGTTGTCAGGGAGTGTTTGGGGCAGGAGGAAATCACAGAAAAATGGTGAACTGAGCTATCTTTTCCACTGGGATTAGAGCTTGAATAGAGAGCAAGAAGCCCTTCTCTCCTTCCCCAGTCTCTATCTCCCTTCCACACTACAGCAATGCCTCCTTCCTTTGCTTTTTCTCAGTTACAATATTGAGCCTGCAAAACAGTCTGTTCAGCAAATGGCAGCTGAGGCATCTTTTACTTCATTTAAGCTGCTCTTTCAGACATCCCCTCCACACCGTGGGAAACTGGCAAGCTGAAAAGAGGTCATCGCAGTCCGCATCCCATAACGACAAAAAGTTTTCATGGAAAATAGGTGGGATGTCCAAACGTCCCTGTCAGACAGGACCAGCACACCTCAACAGCAGAAAGGGATTTTCTGATGCAATTCTATACTGCAGAATGGCAACCAGGTAGGTACATCTTGATGTATAAGGCAGACATGAGAACGCAACTACATTATTTATTCTTTTTACATAATGGATGAAGGGAAGGAGGAGTTATAGAATGGACTTCAGCCTTAACATAAACATAACTGCCTACAGAGACAGCTTCAAGGTAGGAAAACAGACTTACATGCTGTTTTCATAAAAAAAGATTTCTAAAAATCTAGAGAACAAATCAGCCAAAAGCAAACACATGCAAAAGCATTTTAAAAAAGTGCCTGCAAAATGGAAAATGAAGCAGTCCTTCAAGTGCTAAATACCAGATGCTTAAAAAAACTAAGCATAAAAACACCATTGCAAAGTACTTGGAAGTTTGAAGAAAGAAAAAAAAAGTTCTACACAAAAAAATAACTTTAAAAAGTCTACACAAAACTGAACTGATTCCATACTCCATGAAAAAATTAGCTCCATACTGATAAATTCATGAGAAAGAAGTTTTCTTGCTTTTTAAAGTCTTTACTCCTAGACTGAAGTGTCAAGATTCAAGACTGTTGAATAAATTCCAATTCTACTTGAAATGATTGCACAAACGAGGAAGTAAAAAAAAAAGATCAGCCAGAGACATAACACAGGCACTGGCCAAAAACATTTCTGGGTATGTGGCATTTTGAAAGACAACCCATGTTTTCTGAAACGTTTCTGGTGTCATGGATTTCTACCTGGAATTCTGTGAAGTAGCTTCACCTGTGTGTAGGGCCTTTCTGAGAGGAACAGGGGCTGAGTTCAAGGACCTCTGATACAAACCTTCTGCAGTCAGAAGTTCCCTAACGTGTCCTGAATCTCAACAATATGATTACAGCACTGCTGTGACGTTTTAAGATCTAAACCTGTCTGAAAGAGCATGAACACATTAGTATATTGTGGCAAACTGGAAATTAGGATTTTAAGCTTTACACAAGAGACTATTTAGCCACTGTAGGATCTCTTAAGAACACCACATGCTACAGACATTTGAATATTTTCCTTCCCCAGGAAAAAAAAAAAAAACGGAAGGATAGGAACAAAAAAGCCTATTAAAGGAATCACACAAAGTTAGTCCAAATTTTTGACAGAGAAAGAGAGTATTAAGCATTTGGGTTTTAAGATAGACATCCTTTTCCTGGGTATCTGCATGATCTAAACAACAGGCATAACACAGGATGGCAAAAACTATGGCAACCAATACACCAGAAAGGTATTTTGTTACTCTCTAGTTGCTGCAGCAGCAGATTCTTGTGCTCTTCCATAAAGTATTTGGATAACCAGAGCATTTGAGGCAAGAGGATTCCTAAAAACAACTCTATGTAAGAGAATGGTAAGAAGCTGTTTTCTAAGATGTCCAGTGCATTTATACAGATTTATAAGAAAAGGGGTGTAAATAATTCTGTTCTTCCCAGCACCCTCTCAGCATCTGGGGGTCAGTGGGTGTGAGACCTCCCTAAACAGGCAACACACTTAGACTACCAGTTTCAGTCAAGGAAGCAATATACCTGCCACGAGTTCTAGATACAAGTTTTATTTATTATGAACACTTGAAAAGCACTTTAAGATAAAAATCACTACACAGATTTTACATGGACACTTTATGTTGTTCACCACGTTATCACGCATTACCCAGGATATATTTGCACTACTTTTAGTGTTGCAAGAACTCATGTACCCACAAAAAACTCTGTGCATTTCTTGACATTAATGATAACCTGGCAGATATCACACTGGAGTAGCTGCAAATGGCCTGACTGTGCTTGCCATAGCCACCAGAATTCTGCTTTTCTGAAACTGCTGTTTCCAAATTGAGCTATACCTGCCAGCCTTATCCCTGTCTTGTTCAGCATAAAGATGAGCATGCTGGAACTTGTTCTGTTTACAAATATACATTACTTAAATCCTTCATCACCACTAAGAGAGGCTATCAAGAGATTATTCCCATACTACATTTATACGAAGCACTTCTGGGAATAAATCAGAAGTCATAAATCCTTATTTAATTAACTTGTGTAAGAAAACACAAAGACTGCACTAGCACTTAAGACACCAAGGCTCTGACAAATCCAAAGGCAGAGCAGTGCTGCAACTATCAAGTCCCACAGGGTAAATCACACTTTTCGTGTCTGTTTAGCCATGTAGAACATTATCTAGAAATCACAGAGAGACTGAGAGATTGACAAAATTGTAAAATACAGGGGAAATCTCCAGTGCTTGAGGCCGTCAAATGTCAAAGGAAATTCAAGAACTTTTAGGCAAGTACAAAATGCCAAAACTTTCAACTAGTTATATCCAATATTAATTCACAGTTACCAATAAATGATGTATTTTCTATCAAGTGTATGGCATGAACCCATCAACAAAAGAGGATTCCCAAGGTAATAGCTTTGTAAAAGCCTCAAATCTTGATTTATAACTTTTTTTCCTTCATGCACAACTTGCTTAAACAATACAGAGAGCACTGTATATCATCATCAAAAGTAACAGAACCAAGAACTATCTTATTTTTTGATGAATGAATCTTACAATTAAGCAAAAGCTGAGAATTCCTATAGATAGTAAATGTGCAGGAATCGAAGCCTGCACTGCTATTTCATTAGAGAGTAAGCAGCCAAAGATATGAGTTAGATGCCAAATGGTATTCACCCTCCAAACACTATAATTCAATATAGGTTTAAATGGTAAATAAGCTCAGCACTGAACAATGCTCTAAAGCCACCCAAACCCAGTCAAGTAAATCATCTCTTTGAACAAGTAAGCTTTTAAACAGGCATACTTAGAGGAGACTAGGCTCTAAATTATTATTTTTCCTAACTTCCAAAATAAAGCTACAACAATAACAGGACCAACAAGATATTTTAGAATATCCCCTGCATGCCAAATTGGAGCACTAAGTAGTATTTCAATTTTCTTTTCCATTTCAGCTTCTGACTCACTGAAACATCCTCCTTGATTTTTATATTCCGTTTCAACAACTCTGTGTATAAAAGGATCACTGCACTGTTACAGACAAACCAATTCTCTTTTCCCTGTTCCCCTAAGCACATTTATCAGCAGAGGGGCTGGAACCTGGGGAAAGTACTCCCCAGGTGAAGCTCCCTAAACAGCCCAGGCCACTTTGCCCAGAGAAGGAGGGAAAGGAGAGCTGCCAGAATGTGTCCTGCAGTGCAGCAATCAGGGCTTGAGCCAGAGCTGAGGTCTGACACACACCAGGCATTTTTGGGTACAGACCACGTTGTCATAGAACCTTCCCCTACACCAAGGGCTGCTGTTTCTGACTACTAACCACAAACCACTATTGCATTTTCATCTCCCAGCAGTCTCATTTAGAGAAATCAGCTGTACAAATGCTTCCAGACTTCTCACTGCCTTTATATCAGTCTCCAAAAATTAGTGCAACACACAGCACCGTGTTCCCTACACATCCAGGAACTGAACTATGACGGCACTTGGAGATCATTTCCTATGGAGGCACTTTTGAAGTTGCACTCATGTCATACTTGCCTCAAAAAGAACTTAGGCAAATACTTGGAAGGAGACATGAACCCCAAGCAAGCAGCCCTTCACACACTAAATTCTGACTGAAAGCACCCCACTTCTAAATGAAAACAATTGTATCAAAATGTGGTCATAGAGGGAAAAACCTTGGAGCAAAGCATCTCAACAACAGTAAAAAAGACATGATAGTTCACTACCCTGAAACAAAGGCCTCTCATTTACACGAATAACACTGCAAAACTCATATCCAACAGTAGCTTTGCTCCCAGCAGCACCTGTGCCAAACCCAAATCTGATTTCTCATTCCTGTAATCTAGATCACCAAGCTTCCCTTGGGTGCTGCTGAAACGCCCAGTCATTTTGTCACAGGGACTACCCATAGTTCCTTCGATGCTCTCTCCTAATCCTCAAGCACAATTACCCCAAGTCAGCTCCCCTACACTGCTGATCTCTGGCAGCAGCATCCTCCTGCCTTCCTCAGCTACACCCTGATTTGGAGAATAGTGGTAACTTAAGAAACCAGCACCTGCCTTCCTCCAACAACATCCTTCTGCGGATTATATCCTTAAGAAAGAGAAACAAAACACCACTTTAAAAAAAAAGTCTTTAGGTTAAGGAAGAAACTATTTGATATTTTCGCCTAGAATATCTGGATTTGATTACAAAGAATCAGGGTAAAGATTAGCTTAACTATTTCTGTGAAGGTAAACGTTGTTCAAAAGAAAAAATGCAGTCTTTTTATTACCAAAAATCATCCACAAAGAGAGACACAAACATGAGGGGGGTGGAGAGGCAGACACAGTAGATATACAGGGAACACAGCAAATTCCAGGAAAAACAGAGGGTCTTGCAGATCCTACACTCACACATCACCTCTGACCTCACAAATAAGTGACTTAAAACAGTGGCATGCAACAAAACTGGAGAGAAACACTTCTGCTCAGACACGTTCTTACTCCTGACACACCAACAAAAATTGAAGGAGATGGCAGTAGTTGAAAGCTTTTTCAGTAGTGAGGGAACTGAAGTTACCAGTTATAATTCCGGCCAACCTTCCTCTTTTTTCATGCTGGGGGGGAAGAGACAACTACTATATTTTCTGAGACCACGAGGCTGCCAGCTGGCTGTTCTGCTGGAAAGGATTAAAATGCAATGTCAAGGAGAAATGTTGGAAGAATGAGACTAGGAAAAGCATACAGCTGGGAGCTGGGGACTCTTTCTTGTGTCTTACAGTACAACATGGATTTTAATACTTCTCCAGGACCTGCAGAGCAAGGGGCTGCTCTCCAGTAATTTAGTACTGACACTTTTAAGTTTACTTGGCAACAAGACCAGGAGGCAGATTCTTCTCTATAGTTTCACTGGTGTAGTTCCAAGGCAGTGACAGTGGAGTCAGTGGCACTACGTCACCATAAAAGAATTGGATTCACTTCCCATCTTTTACCATCTCTGCAATGAATAGGACAGGGAATTTGAAAAAGCAGCAGCTTCGTATATATTTAACAATCAATTCCTTCTGCCAACAGAAGATTATATTTAATCAGAAGGACGCCTTCCTTTTCTAGCACCTGGTGCATATTAATTGCTGCAGCTCCATTGCTGTGATTGCCAAGGCACTGTAAGCACTGGGAACTGAGAAGAATGTGTCCCATGTGCTCTTGAGGACAAGCCCACCATGCACACACACACACAGACACACACACAAAGTTGTGGAAGCTTTAGTCTCAATGAGACACCCAGGCTTGTGGGTGCTCTCACCACTGCAATCCTTCTCCACCTCCAATCCAGCATTTGCCACCTCCTCCAGCCTAACTCACACAACAAGTTCTGCCAGAGAATCCACTTTTGTGAGTAAAGCAACATCCACAGCCATAACAAATTAATAGTAATAAATGAGTAGTGTCTTATATTGACAGTAAACTGGTGGGTGTGATGAAGAAAAGATACTCATTTGCTTGATACATTGTGGGATATTAAAATCAATGCTTAGTATTTCCAGCTAGGAACCTAATCAATTGCTTAATCAATTAACCTAATCAATTGATAAGCTGAAGCCTTCTCCTTCCTTACAGCACTGAAAAATACCTTAGCCTAAAAAATAAGCTCCCATTATAAGGAGGTACATTGAGAAAGTTGAGGAGAATGGTGGTAAGGGGTCAGATACTTTTTGTCAGGTCAAAAAAATATATAAAAGCTTGCTGTTTGCAGTTTGTTTCCTTTACATTCACATTACTGGTTTTCATTAATACTTTTTAAAACAAAATCTCTTGGGCCAACTTCATATTCAACCATATTCCTTGTAGTAATTTCCCTTCTGAATTACATGTGTATGAAAGGTGGTGTCAGAAAGGAACTGCAGCTGCCTGGCAGGAGCAAATGAATGTACAAAGTGCTGCACAGGTGTCAGACAGAACATTCTTGTTTATAATGATCTGGTCATGAATAAACACATACCATGGCATCCCAGAGCACCAAGGCCACCACGGCCTGCCTCGTTTACTTGAAGAGAAATACAGCAGTGGACAGGGTCTCAATGCTAGAGGGTGCAAGCAAAGAGTGTTTTTAAAGGGAAAGAGAGGAGCGAGAGTAGAAGGCAGAACAATATTTTTATGCAACACGGACCAACTCATACTACAGAATTTCACTGGCACAGTTATGTCAGTAGCGAGAAGGAAAAAACCAAAATACGCCCACAAGTGGCATCACAATGCCAACAAAGCCTCCCAGAGAGAAGAAACTTTTCAGCAAGGCTGTCATTTGGTCAGTACAGTTTCTATCATTTAATCAGATGGTTTTCAAACAGCCAAAGGGATCCATCCTGACAGTGCTTCACTGTCCTCTTGAGCAAGGAACTACCCAGCCTACACCTCCTGGTTTGTACAGGTGTTGGATGCATCTCCCCTAAGTGCCCTCTGTGTGCAGGACAAGCCTCACACCCCCGACCACCTCTCCCGGGCAGTGCTCAGCCTCCTTTGGCTCCTGACACAGCACCCAGACAAGCCACAAGTCCCTGTCTCGGAGGCTTCTGAAAGGAGATCCTACCTAGAGATCTACAGCCTGCTAATCTGCTGCCTCTGAAATGCAGAGCCACTTGGTCCAATTAGAACTGCAGGGAATATTCATCCTGTCCCTGACTAAGATGAAGCACTTCTTTCAAAAGCTACTGTGGCACAGTGCCAGCACTAGGGAGTCCAAGTGTTCTGTGTGGAGCCAAGAGTTATTAATTAGTTTTATTAGTGGCAGGTCCTTAATGTGAAGTGACAGGGAAAGAGAGAATATCCCATCACTACTGAAATATAAATTGTCCAGATTTCAGTTTTGTTGTTCCACAACACATACAGGCGGCCAGCCAGGGAAGAGTGAGGAAGAGTGAACACAGCCAAATGCCTGCATTCAGTGTTCCTGTATATTAATGGCGCACTGAAAAGACTCTGTTACCTCAGGTGGCTCTCTGGGGAACTGTTCATGAATTTTAATTATGAGGGAGGGAGCATTTGGAAAAATAACGCCGCCTGCATGTTAGCATTAAGCATGGCCTAAGCTACAGCAGTCACTTCCCATGAAAATAAAATAGGCAAGATAAGGGGGAGAAAGCCTACTCCCTTTTGCTTCAGTAGGACTGCTAGTCTTTGGAGGAGGGGTCTTGGCCTCAAGGATGGATTCAGCTTTCAGAGATCAGCCTAAGAAATGCCTGAGCACAAGCAATATTAATTCTTGTACAGACTAATGCAGACATGTAGGTAATAAGGTGTCAGATGGACACTTGGAAAAAACAGTCCCATGTCAAACGCCTCAAACTAGAGATCATTCCTGAACAGGTCAGCAATGACTCTAGAGCACAGTTGTGCCCAGTGATGCCTTCAGGCCTGCAGCTTGTTCGTGGTGTCCACTCTGAGCTCAGACCATGAGGCTGCCCAGGAAGGGCACACACGGGAGGGGAATACTCATAAGGAACGTCAGACACAGGATGGAAAATGCAATATGAAAACAGAGGTGAAATCACCTACATGAAGCCACATCACAACTGTTGTAGAGCACAGAATTGACACACTGCTCTACTCCTCTACCCTGTATCTGGAGATTATGTGACACATGACATTAGGGTTGCTTCCAACATCCACTCCAGTATGGCTCCTCCACTGTACAGGGAATAGGCAGTATAAGTACAAGCCTGCAGACCAGACCTCCAGCTAAATGAGCTGTCCTTGTTGTTGCTTACAACTGCTCATGGGAAAGAGAAGAGTGTCTCTCTAGCAGTCTCCCCCTCCTTTCCCTGCCAAGTAAAGCCAAAAAATCCTTGGAGCAGAAGGTAAGCACTTCCAACAGTCCATAGAGCACCACGCGACTTTTTCACTGGCAAGGAAAAATATGGGTGGGGGGGTGTAGGGAAGAAGGAAAGAAAAGAAGAGAAAAGGGGTAAATAACCAACCATTCAAAACAAATTCTTGTGTCTGCTTTGCCATAAAGCCCTCCAATCCCAGCAGTGCTCTGCAGCAACTGCTGCAGATCTGAGCAATCACAGTTATCTCTGAGTAACAGCGTACCTGCAAGAAAAGACCTGGAAAAACATTAATCTGATGGAAAGCTTTAAAGCAGCCCATGAAACAAAGCCAGCCAGGGCTACTCTTGCAACTTCTGAAGTAAATAATTTCCCCGCGGAAAAGGAGCCCCATGGACTAAACTAATAAAGAGAACTGTATGATCTAATGGTAATATTTTTAATTAAGTTAGCTTTATCAGATTGGCAGGAATGAAGCAATACCCTAAAGAAAACTAACCTTCAAACAGGAAAAAAAAAGAGGGGGGGAAGAATAAATTTGCATTCAGACACCCATGAAATTCCAGGAAAATTTCAGATCAGTGACAGAGCTTGTTGTATTAAAATCTCTTCTGAATGTTGTTGCAGCTGGGAGACAAGCAGCTTCACGTTGTGTCTTTTCATAAGGAGGAGGTGAAAATAGTTACCTTGTTTAAAGGAAAAAAAAAGTCACCACTAGCAGCAGAAATCCCAAAGCCTTTCACTGCTCTGCTTGCCCAGGCCATTGAGGGAAGCACACAAAAAAAACCAACCCCACAGCAACTTGATGACACTGCTCTCTAACCAGAACTTCTGGCACGTGGAATATTATTCCTACTGACGAATAAAAACACATAGGGGAAGGAAAAGGTTTCAAAAAGCCAAAGATGAGCTAGGCTCTGAAAGGCACTGACCATTTCCACTTTGCACATCTCCATAAAGTATTTAAACTACATGGCAGTGCTGCTCAAGAGAATAAATCATAGATTCAAGCAGCCAATATATAAAGATGGACACTAAATGTGTCTGAAAAGGGTGCTGTCTTGATTAAAAGTTCCATTTAACATTCAGAGGTCAAGACCAGACCTCTTCCATTGCCTTTTTCTGAAAGCAAAACCCTATCATGCATCAACTCTACCGTTACTAATGCTTTAAAATCCCAAGTTCAGACTCCAAAACCACAACTCTATCATCTCTGGTTTCATTTTTAAAAGAAGTGATTCAAATTAGCACCTTCATTTTTAAGAATTTGGATTTAACTTTACAGAAATGAAGCTGGGAAACACAGCTATATACCACAAACAAAAAGATTTTTCCAGTATGTTCAAATGACAGCAATTGTTTTTCCTTGTCATTACTTTTCTCTGCAACACTCTCTTGAGTCTTCTCATTCTGAAAGCAGCAACCAAAATGGCTCTTCATATAACAGTGTCCAAGAAATGGAACACAAATTATGAAACACAAGAGAGCTGAATAGGAAAGGAAAAAAAAAAAATCAAGTGTTTTAGATCTCCCCATTCTAATTGGGATGAACAGTACATGTGTTCACTGAAAAGAAAAAATAAGCCCATTAGCTCTCAAATAAAAGACAAATATCAGGGAACACTCACAAATGGAGCTCTGTCTGTCCAGAATGAAAAATACAAACTCAAAATTTTAATCCATTATGCTGGGGTTCTCAGATGATCCTGTCACAAAAGTGAGCCCCTGAACACTCAAATATCTTCTAACTATGGCTCCTTATTAGCTCCTGTAAGCTTTGCTTGAGGCAAAAAGAAATAAAACATTTTGCTCTTGGACACCTATTAAAGGTGATTTTTTTTTTTATACTGCATTCTGCAGCACTGCTTTCGCTTAAGAAAATATTTTTTATATTTTTATGAATTTTTGAGCAAGTAGTAAAAGCTCTAAATTTAAAGATGGATGTGTGAGAGATCAAAGGTAATGTATCCATGTAAATAATTTCAGCATACTCTTTCCAAAACCAGCATATAGCTATTTAACCAGTGCAGTTCTGTGCATAGAAATTAGTAGAAAGTCTGCAGTTAAGAAAACCCAAATAAATTGCACAGCTAAGAATAACATACATAAATTGTATTTACCAAGAGCGAGATACTGTTCTGAACATGCATTTGAGTCCTGGGTAAATTTAAATTGGTGTCCCTGTCCACCGCTGACATTCGACCACGTTTCTGAAAGCTCTATGAACAAGTCTGAAAAGGCTGAACACTAAAATGTCAACTTCCTCCACTGGCAAGACCGTGTGAGGGCTTATGGTAGCCTCCATTCTTTCAGCAACTTGGTTTTCTCATCTTCCTTCCCTAGAGCTGAGGCCTGTCCCCAGGGCCCAGGGCAATCCCTGGGGACAGCAGCACTCCGTGGCGCTCCTCCCGCTGCCCTGGCGGCGCGCTCGGGTCTCCTGGGCTGGCTCCAGCCACCTTCCCTCCCCAGGTTCACCACCCTGCGCTGCGCAGCGGAGCACGAGAGGCTTCTGTGGCTCCTTGCCAGGCTCTGCTGCAGACCACGAGCATTCTGCCAGCAAGAAGACACAGACCCCTGCAGGGATCATCCGGGCTACAAACATCCAGCCTTGGGGCTCTTCCTGTGGCTCAGGGGTTATTCACTGGTATTTACCATGGGGCAAACATGCTGCTAGCATAAGGTACACAAAGGCTATTGCTGCTTCAGAGCTCGCTGAGAAAAAAAAAAAAAAAGAAAGAAAAGATGGATAAGGGAGAAGGCCAGGGGCTCAGCAATAATGTGGAGGAAGTTTCAAGGAAATACATGGCCTGTCTCCCAACTCCAAGCCCTTGAAGGAATACAAATCTTCAGCATCCTCTGCCGTCTTCCCTAGTACCTCTTCTCACTTCTTGGGAGAGTTCCTGTTTTGATTAAATACATGAGAAGCTAGAGAAATGTCTTTATTATTTAACAAGGCCCTTCAAACACTCCCTTGGGGACCTGAATGCCTGCACTCGGAAAGGGAGTTCACCAGTACATGTGGGCCTGCTCTCAGCAGGGCTCCCAAGCTGAGCCATAACACACTAATGATACAATCCATGATAGATGATCTGTCCTCTGTGCACCAGTGAGCATGCAGAGGTAATTGCTTTACCCCAGCACACAGATTCTCCTCTGAGTACACCTGCAAAGAGCTGTGGGGAGCTGGGATAAGAGCAGTTTTGGAAGAGTCCATGAAAGCTGAGCAGTGTTTAACCTCTGCAGCACCTTACACCACGCCAGCTGAAATGCTATTACCTAAAAGCACACAGTGGCACATGCATGTTACATCCAACCATCTTCTCACCCATCATAACACAGAGCTGTGCAACAAACAACATCCTCTGCTATCACATCACTTGAAGCACCAAATAAGCCACTGGATGGTCAAACATCCGAGTGGTATGATACTATCAGCAACATAGAAAAGGAAATTTAAAAGCTCTGTGCTTCTGCCTCTGTAACATACCAAAAGCAGCCAGCTTTTCCATGGCCTGCTTTATCGCTGTGTTTGGATTAGTGCAATGTGAAACGCAGCAACTGCTGTTATGTAACTAAACCCTGAGTATACAGTTGTCATTCTGGGTAAATTTAACTCTGCAGGTTTAGGACAGAGGTCTATCGCCAGGCAGGCCATGTGAACTAAGAGAAATTTAAAGACACAGGGCCCGTTTCTGTTTCCTTCTCGCACAGAAATAACAGGGTGGGTCAGACCTGCATCAAGGCCCCGGTCTGCCTGTCACAGAAAGCTGGTGGTGACAGCCACTGCAATAGTGAGCTCAAGAGCACCAAATCCTGGGGAAGGCAGAGCTGCTTGCTGAGGCAGCTGGCTCCCTTCTCCATGTGCAGGCACCAACAACACAGACAATTCCAGGGTTTAATGCAGTGAGGAGCCAAAGCGCACGTGCTTGTACCGTGATGAAATCGTAATAGGGAGCCCTGTAATGAGAATAGAGTGTATTATTAGCACTGTTAGGAAACTATTTTAGCACTTGCAATTAGAGCTTCCCTATGACTATCAGTTAATATTAATCTATTAATCTGTTTTCCTTCTTTTATCATTTATCAAGGGGCAAGTAGTCACTGAATTACCTTTAGCTGAAACTGGTGAATAAGCACTGACATTGGAACAGTGTCAGGGAATGATGACATTGCTCAACAAACATCAGAAAATAAGCACCAAAAGCAGTAGCAGTAAATAAGTGAAAAACTCAGAACTGAAATATTTCTAGAAAAGCCTCCCTGAAACTGACTATAGACTTATTTTAGCATCTTATCATCCAGCATTCTAATGAATTTGAAATACCACAAAGTTATTTGTTTGGGGCTTTTGTTTTCCTTTGTCGCATTTTACACAGCTGAAGAGCTTCTTTTTGGTGAAGAGATCCTTCTACCAGCAGAGATTCCTCCCCCGTTCTACCAGCATAGCTGGACCACCTCCTGATCAGGCCAAGCCTTCAGGTTTCGCTGGGAAATGCTTGCATGTATGTGAGAGTAAAAAGCACTTCTTCATTGACAGAATAGCTTTCACTTCTCTGAACAGAAACTTGTTTTCAGACTTAAATGAATGAGGACATTGCAGAAAGAAAGAAGATCGTAGTGACTTCCACTAGATCACCTGCTGTTGACAACTTATCCTCCAGTTCACAGGTTTGGAATAGATAGTGACAAAGCTTTTCTTGGATTATTGCATTCTGAAGAAATATACTGAAACCCTGAAAGCTAAGACGCTGACTGTGATGTGACAAAAGCATGAACTGAAGCAACATATGTTTTAACATATTTAAAAGACAAGCACAATTGACTGTTTCTTGAAACTCATCAAAATAATTCTCTTCATAAGCAAAGTACAACACACTGCAATAGAATGAGAACAGAAAAAGAAGGATGGAATGGTGAAGAAAAACCATAGCTTCACAAAATTCAAAATAATAATATCCTACCTGATAAATTTATAAACAGTCATCTACAATTTGTGTTATGAAAAACGTGTTCATTTTCTTTCAACTGCAAATCTTGTTGGGGCGGAAAAGCAGGATTTACAGAATTAAACAGGGATTGCCAGACATTCTGCAAGACAGTCAAGGAAGTAGCTCTGACTGCACTGCTAGACAGCTCAACACCCAAAGGGATCCAGCTGAACATGCACAGGTCACCTGTGCACAGCTGGCCAAGTCCAACCACTTCCACACCAGTAGTTTCACTGCTTATCCATAGTACAACAAACATTATTTTTTTCCTCCATCTTGCCTTTAAAGAAATTCCAGAAAGAAATTTGAGAACCTATGCCCAAATGCATAGGTTCTATAAATAAAATGTAATGAATTCACATAATCACCAGACTGATGTGTGGCCAGAGATCTAAGTGCTACAGCATTCTGGATCCCTAGATCTCTTCCCTAGAGATAAGAGCTGTTGGCCAAAGTGCTTTTCAGCAGATAGTGGATGGCACAGCTTGGGCCAAACCAATCCTACGGGTTCAGAGCCTGTCTGACACAGACCTGCCTGTGGAGTACCGCAGAGTGCTAAGGAAATTCCAGGGCTAAAACTGACAGTGACTGCCATAATATTCTCTTTATTTTCACTTTCACTGCCTCCCCCTTCAAAATATTTATCTACAAAGAAGTAGTGAATATTCAGTGCTGACAATAGAGACAAGAGCTCAGAATCACGTTTGACCAAGTCATCTTCAGTTTCTTCAATCCTTAAGATATGTTCACATCAAGATACATGTGAACTCCTTCCACCAATACCTGTCAGAAGGAGGATATACCTTTAGTATCAGAACCATTCCTTTGCAGCACCACTTTAATGTAGCTATGCCAGATAAATGCACTGCTTTAAATACATATTCCCAATTTGTAGTCTTAGTCGACGATTTTCGCGTTATCAAGTGAGCTAAAGAACGATCTCTCACCCTGGAACAGAAAATGACAGGAGCTGGCTGCCAGCCTCTGTGTACAAGCTCGGCAGCAGAAGCCCTGCCCACCAACCAGATTATATCAACCCAGACACTCCTCGTACATTCAATGGCTGTTGATTACACCCACAAACCACACCCATCTTTCCAATTACTCCTGGCTTCATCATTCCTTTTCCCTCTAGGCTTGCAGACAGTTCTGTATCTTGTTTCCTAACAGACGTAACAAGGTCTTTGATGTTCTCATCACTTCTCTTTAACTTCCATTATAGTCAGCATTTTCACTGAGACTGAAATTAGAGCTTAATGCTCCTAGTTTAAAAAGACTTTCAAATAAGTCAATTAAACGTATCAAGTGACATATGTATGTTTTTAAAATGCAAAAACCCTATGCAACTCATTGGACTGGACTTTTTTTTCACTTGAGCTGACAATGTTCCTTTCAGAATCAAACTGAAATGCCAAGAAAATAACACAGGTTCTAAAAATGCCCATCCTAATGAGGGAGGAAGAAATTTTAAATATATACCTCCTTACTGCTGAACTGGTTACATTTATTTTATGTGAGTTTCGTATTGTACACTCCTCCATGACTTAGACTCTGATGAAAGTAGAAGAAACAGGGTAATATATAATTATTAGGAGAGAAAACTGGAAGCAGTTGCTCAGGAAGCTAACAAAGCTGGCAATGAGGATGTGTCCAAAGTAGAGCTTATTAACTTCTTGATTCTGAGGCACACACCTAAGTAACAACACAGAAAATTCATAGGTAAGATATGAAAATTTCACATTTCCAATATGTTTGGGGAATGGAAATGGAAGCAATCAATTAGCAATCCAACAGAGGCTGCAAGTCAAGGGCTACCAATATATAACAAAATATGTCTTGGGACACGATGATTGGAACATCCTGACAGAGGCTCCTGTCTTTGTATTCAATCCAAACCTCATCCTCCCAAGGGACTTTTTGCTCACATTAAATTTAAAATCACAAGGGTTCGTCAATATCTCCAATAATTTTAGACTATGGACAATATGAGTCTTCTGTGAGCCCATGTTTGAAGGCATACAAAAAGCATTATAAAGAGCTGTGTGGTTTGGTAAGAGCAGTTCATATGCTTTGGCACTAGATTAGCACTGCCCATGCCCTGTCCCACTCTTCTTCTTGAAAAAAAAAATTAGTGTAAAGGCAAGGTAAATTTTTCCCCCTTGTCTCAATTAAGAAAGTTTTCATTCAGGATTCTGTATTTCTAAGCACACCCATCACAGCCTTCTCCAGAGGCACTCCATGTTTTGGCTTGGCTGTTTTCCCTCCAATGTCTGCTATTCTTATTTCACAGTTACCTTCAGGATTTTAAGATGCCCACAACTTGGGAGCAGACAAGTGGCTTCTGTTTCACCCATGAGCATATGCTACCTACTTAAACCAGTTCCATTTCCAATTTACCTTGGACAAAGCCTGGTGCATAGAAGACACCATTCAAATGGCTATGTATCATCAGCAGGACCTCATCACTGCTCCCCAAAGTTCATGAAACCCAGTAACTCATGATGAAATGGAAGCTGCAGGCTTGAGTAGAGGGAACAGAAAGGCAAGGTCTTGCCTGCTCAGTGACAACAGCACCAGTAAGAGCTACTTTAGTTTAGGGTGAAAAGCACACTCTAGATTTTAACTACAAACATCTCATATGGATATCTAAATTGTCAGAAAAACACCAAAACCGTATTAATTTATTTGCAAACAATTGAAATCTCAGAGCAAAGGACAGTTTGTTTAGGGACTGCCTGACAGCTCCATCATAATAGCTCATTATTTTCATGCTTTCATAGCCTAAGGACTTTGGGCACATTAACAACAAATAAACTTCTGAGGATAATTAAAACATAACGAGAATTCCTTCCTTAAACGAATACAAGAGTGAAAGCAAAGACTAGTTCCCAACATGCCATATCAGTATGTGACAAAAGGTAAAATCAATGAAGATAACAAAACCCTGGGAGTCGTTTTATTTTTAGGCACCTCCCCACCTTTTTTTCTACTTGCCAGTATGCCTTTCTGGCTGGCTGAACTAGTTACTCAAAGCACCTGACAGTTTCAGCTGACTCAAGGAACACATTTAAGCTTTATCTGTGCAGCAGAGTTATTTGCATCAACTCAGTGTCTGTGCTTTTGACAGTTGTCTCATTTAATTGAGTAAAAAAAGCTGTCAGTCTAAAGAAACTGAGCCCAAGGTAAACTCACTTTCAACTAACCATCTGCCAGAGCATCTCTCAGGACAGTCAATACTTAAGGATATGGTGAATCCAGTTCTCTGGATCCCTAATTAGATCATTCCTGAATTAAACTGTCAATAGCCCTAAAAATTCTATGTGCACTTTGCAACTACTGGGCTAAGTCTCTTTTCCCTAAAGACAAGCATTAGGGAAAGCCCATAAAGTCTCTTTGATAACTATTACAGTAGAACAAAAACATTTTCACAACAGATGAAATCCATACAGCCAGCCCCCAAAATATCAATTTCTACAAATATGCTGCTCCAAATACAGGTTTCCATGTTATATTACAGCATTAAAACAAAAAAGCAGCAATATCCCAAAAGAGAGGAGAAAAGCAGATAATATTGCCCTGGGGAAGATTTTTCTTCATTTCCCAGCAATACTGTGGATTAGGCCTGGTCAGGGAATTTGCTAATTGGAGTGCATAGACAGGACTCTCAGTTGTTGCAGGGCCACAGCCTTTCCAGCTGCAGAAGTAAACAAATTAACTCCTTCACATTAGTAAGCCAGCAGATGAAGAACCAGATTTACCACTAATGCAACTCATGTTACTGAGCCTCCCTGGTAAATGCAGCACACACAGCACCCACCCTGGCACTGCTAAAATAAGATTTCACAGGGCTCTGATCCTCATTATCAATTACAATCTCCACTGCCATTTTTTTTCTGCAGAGGAATAATTTTTAAACTCACTCCTCTATATGGATTCTCTAGTGTCTAATAATAAGTACTTTCATTTAATTGCTTGCAATTAAGCCTCTTCTGTATGCCTGTTCTCAGAAAACTTGCGGATATGTCATTATCTTTGAAACATCTGTCCTTCTGTCAAACATGACCAAAACTGATGGATTGAAGAATAGCAGTGGGAGGGGAAACATATCTAAAATTGAAATCCCCATGAAAGAACGAGAATGAAAGGAAATATGAAGATGACAACCTTGAGAGTAAGAAGAGTAAGAAAGGAAAATGAATGAAAATATCATACGATTAGTTTATTGACAAGAAACAAACAGAACTTGGAAATTTATCTGTGTTCATTCTGTTAACTAATCTGCCACTTCAAACCTTCCACCTTTTTATAAACCCCACTATTTTCATGAAGAAGCAGATGAATCAACATCGCACTGGAATACAACTGTTAGAGAGCTTCAAAAGCTGCTTGGATCTGGTTTAGCTTCTCTAGAAAGTCTAGACAGGCCACTTCAGGAGCTGTTGCTGAGTGCTGGAGAGCTAGAGATTAATTCAGCACTCTTAGCAGATGCAAATTAACCCTATTTATCTTTATTTGAGGTTAGAGATGTTAGTGTCCAGTCTTGCGCAGAAAACAAAACCCTGAAATCAGGAAGATGTGATTAAAAGGCAAAGGAATAAAGGCAGCTACTTCTGTGCAACTCCATTTACAGTACAAGGTGGGAAGACAAGAAAAGTGTCTTAACTCCACATACAGCACTCCTTTTTCACTGTCTTACTTTCATCCACAGCATCCTGGCTTATCTAAGAAAACTATTTGTCAGCTAACTGAATTCTCAAGTCACTGAAAATTAATTCCACATTTGTAGTTTCTCTGGTATATTCTCAACCCTTTGAAATACACGAGGAATTAATCCATTCAAAGAGGTCTGTTGTTCAAAGTTACCCCTTCTCTCATTTTTTTGAGGAAGGATTCAAGCAAATATAAGAGCCTGGGGTTTACAACGTGCATTTTGTACCTGGCCACGACCTGCTAATCTTCAAAGTCTATTGATCCATGAATGTTTCTGGAGTAAACTCATTGATTCTTTAGAGAGCCAGAAAGAAGCAGCTAAAATGAGAATATCTGGAGGACCTGTATAAATAAATGGTGACATTTCAAATTACTGTAATGAAAGATTTTCAGGCATTAAAATGTAGTATGTGTTATGACAATTTCATGAGGATTCCTGGGTTTGGGTTTGATTTGGGGTTTTTTGGTTTGCTTTTTGTTTGTTAGCTGTGGTGGGGTTTTTTAACAATATAGAGGTATATAAAGGGCAAAATTCTACACTCAGTGATGAATGTGAAGATTCTGACAGCAGCTTCCTAAGTGCACGTGAAAGTACATTTAGGCCCTAGAGTCAGCTATAAAAATTTAAATGATATTGCATATATAGAGCTGGAAGTGTCATTCTATCTGAAATATTTCCCAATTGGTAGCAGACATAAATTACTTGAAAATGAAAAATATTACATAAGGCTTGAATAAAAGGAATTTGAAAAGGTCTCAGTTTATAACAATAATTGCATTAGATTTGACATGGACTTACTGCAGTGGGCCACCTACAGTCAAGCATATAGTTGACTATTTCTTTTTTTGTTCACAATGGATTACAAGTATGAGTTTTTCTGAGCACTGCCTAAGTCTGTAAAGAGTGCAACAGTCACAAGAAAGGAAGGACTCTTCCTGCATGAACAAGAAGATGGGGCTGCATCTCTAAGTGAAATCAGGTTCAGCTCTAAGGGGTTAACAATGATGCTCAGCAATTTAAAAATTATGTCCTTTAAAAGCACAAAGATCCAGTACTAAAGCTCCCAACAACTATTTTTTAAATTGTGGCTAGAAGGAAAAAGTAGAAAGAGATCACTTGGTCTTAATTTATTTTTGCCCTAGAAGTGCAAGTGGGGTAAGTGCACCCTAAGTGAACTCACCCATCTCTAATTCTTTCCTGTAATTCATGCTGGTGAGACAAATTCCTCTCCTGCACCTGTCCTGAAGCACCCATGGTATCAGTATGTGAATCTGCAGTACTCTAATACAGTGGGCTTGCTTAAATTTGTATGGTTTACAGGAGAGAAACAAGTATGCTCAGGGTGATTCCTTAATTCAGACATCAATTTTCAGAAGTTACCCTCTTGATTATCCCCTAAAGATGCCAGCTTCTGTACGTTAGACAATACAGGGCGTTTTGAGGAACTTAGGTATACATATCTACTGTGCAAGCATCATGGATTGTTAGAGGAATCCTACATGGATGGTGATTCCCTGGGCTGCAGTTTGGCTGAGTAACAGCTATCAATACTGCACACCTGGAGAGAGGTAGTACTTGAACACCCTACCACAGCTATTCACAGTGGAAAGTGAAACACCAAAATGCTTCTTTTATCAGCCATGGAGACTTGCCCCTCTCCTTCCAATGCTTGTTAAACAACTAAGAAAGGGAAATGATCAGCACAGGCAATGCAGACTTTACTCGCCATTTGCAGGGAAACTGGCTGGAGCTTCAAGGCCACTGCAGCAGAACACCCGAGGAGCAGAAGAGCTGTAAAGTTTGATTTTGTGAGGAAGCTGGGTAAACATCTTCCAGCAGGGCGCTTGGCCTTGCTGGGACTTGCGACACAATAATGCAGCTGAGAGTCAGCACGCAGGGCATTCCACCGTGGCTGAAAGTAACTATTATCAACACTAAGTACTTGAAGCCATTGCAAAACGTGACTCACTCATTTGGTTTCCAGACATCAGAAGCCTCTCAGAAGAGGTTTCTCTCATCTTCTGCTTTCTCATTCTGTATTATGCAGGTTTTTTGATTTGCCCATTGATCAGCTATGACACAAACAATATTTTCATACTTCTTTCCTCAGCCCAAACAGCAGCTTCCATATGCTCTTCAGGATTTATGCTTCCAGAGACAAGCCCCACTCAGGATACCACACTAGGACTTTTCCTTGTTTCTGCCAGAACTCTTTAGGGTCACTGGCATACACTGAACCTCCATGTAAGGATAACGGGGAAATCTGATGTAGGCAGCAGAATATACCCTCTTACTTGTCAAATCTATACTGAAGAGTACTAATCACTCTTGGAGGAAATAACTCGTTATATTTCAGGCTAGACACTGGCAGCCCTACCTGCCACAGAAGGAGCAAATTCCACACATCAGCCTAACTGGGGAAGAAACAGAGCCTACACTGGTTTTTCAGTTACAGCTATTACCTTAGCATGTAAAGTAGGAGAAAAAGTAATGACCAAAGTATTCCCACTTCAAAAAGTCCTTATTTACATTGCAATGCCATTGGTTTGACTGTGTAGTATATCAATGACAACAGCAACAATGCCCCTCCTTCAGCAACTAATTTTATGAATACTGTCTTTTTGCCTGTAGGAGCCCACAAATATTATTCTGCTTGTTTGATAAGACTTGCTATTTTGTGTTATTTACATTGCATGGCTATTTCATACCACACAATACTGATCACATATCCAGCATCACCAAGGCAAAAGCAAACAAAAACCCAGCACTACTTTTACTTTTTGCAAACTCTACACAAACTGATTTAAAAGTAAAGGGTTGTGCAGGAAACATTCCAAGAGCCACTGAAACCCCTGTATATGTTTATTGCCACTTCCAGTGAGCAGAGGCCATTCACACAGACTGCACCTGTGGGGCTCGGCAGTTTGCTCTCATCTAGCCTAAGCAATTAAGTTTCACAAAAAACATTCCTTTCCCTCAGGCTGAGTCTTACAAAGAGAATATAAGCAAAACAAAAGCATTGGTAACCAGCCTCATGCCAAAAAGAAACCCTCTTGTGATGGTACCTCAAAGCATGGCTGGGCTAGCAGCTCCCTTCACCAGAGCACTTGTTTTAACAGGGACTTTTCCTAGGAAACACTATATAGTGCCTCTTTAATATTCAGAATTGGTAGTGAGTACTGCCAGCCCACAATCTTAGATGTTTTCAGCAATCAGTTAAAGTTACTTAAAAAAATCTGTACACAAAAATGTCTTCAAAGAAACTGGTGCTTAATTTTGTCTAGCCAGAAGGAAGGTTGTTAGGACAGAGATGAGCAAAGCTACATTTCATTAAACTATCACAAAGTTTACTCACCATGAAAAGCACTGGCTATAAATGAGGAATAAGACATATAAGAAATAAGTAAGTGAGAAATACCTACAGGCAAGAGTCTGAAAAGGCTGGAGCAGAAGCAGCACAGAGAAGAAAAAGCAAAATAGTTAAAGTTACTCCAACACAAAGCAAGTTTAACACAGCTTATTAATTCTCAGTGGAGGGAGACCCCACTTCCATTACACTTTCAACACAAAAAAGCATACCAGTCAGTAAAATAATAGCCTACTGGAACATTATTTTTCTTAGTTTGATTGTCAGTACTTATCTTTCTAAGACAAAAATCAACACTTCCTCTAACTCTTTCCTGGCTGTTTATCTTTCAGAAGCAGTACTCCAACGCATCCATTTAGCAATTTCTGAGCAAACCTGCATCTGCTCCAGTTGTTCACCACATCCATTTTCTGAAATGAAAACATCATCTTGTCTCCATTAATTGGTCACTAAATTTTGATACCAACAGTTCATCATTTGTTATAATTTTGTCAATTAAAAAAAAATCAGCCTGGAAGATGATCTCTACTAATGCGACATCACTGCATTTACTGTTACCTGAAACCTTTTTTTGCTCTTTTAGAATTACTTGATAAAACTTTTGTTAAATGCTTTGAATAGAACCTTCATAGTTTAATTTAGCTGGTTAATTCTGCTGAGATAATAAAAAGCTGAAAGGATGACAACAACGTTTTGGATATCCCCAGTTTCTGAATTCTACTGTGACCCACCCTTAAGGGGAAGGAAGTACCTACCCTGGCACTGCCATCTTCCAAACTGGCACTCAATCTAAAATACAGACAAGCTTACAGAACCCATTGACAAAAATGGCTCAGAGTTTCAAAGTGACACAGACCCATATGGGGAGATGAATTTTCACAACTGTTCCACGAAAGCAAATACAGTGCACACATCATTATCAATTAAGCAATGTTCGTTTTCTTTTCTTGATGATCCACCCTTCCGCCAGGACTAGAAATATTTTACTTAAATTCTAATATCCACCAGCTCCCACCATCTTCATGTTGGAAAAAAGGTTCTTTAGAAACCTGCTAACCTGCTCAGCTCAGAAACAAAAGCTGAAACAAACTGTTTGAATAAATATAAGCACATTTTTGGAAATAATTATTGTGTTAGAAAAAATACTCCCACAAATACTTGGGTGTGATAAACGCTAAGAGTAAAACTTCTTCTGCTTCTTTCCACTATACAGAAAAGAAGGAAATAAATCAATGTTGTTTTGCTGCATATTTAACACATAATATCTTGGTAACACTTGCATTAGCAGGATTCAAACAGCAAGACCAGAAGCTTACCTAATCTCTTGGGATGCAGTACAACCTACTTCAAAAGGACTACATGTAGGTATTGAGGAAGCAAGAAAAAAGAATTTCAACAGATATTTCTACTCCTAAAATGGGAATTTTTATTCAGAATCAGTGATCTCAGGAAAGATGAAAAAATTAGAGAACCAACAGAAACCAAAACCATTTTTTAATAGCTGAATATAAAAAGAGTCTTCAGTAGAACTGACAAAATGATAATGGATCTAGTAGCTGAAAATCAACTGACATAACAGTGATGAGAATTAATGGAGAGTCATTACATTATTAACAGGATTTGCATGATACCTCGATTCAAGCTCCTCACACTAAGATTGGAGGGATTTTGTTGATATTTGGGCTGGTTTCTGGAGGCTCAGTTCCATTTCAAACCTACTGCTGAATTTGATCTGCGTTTGAAATATGAGGTGTACCATGCACAGTACAATATTCAGGTATGGTAACTGTTGCTTTGGAGGTTGATATGAGAAGAGTCCATTCCCACTGACAGCCAATATCCCATCTCTTCTCCAGCTTCTGGAGGGTACACAAACCTCCTTTTTACTCCAAAGGCTATCAAACACAGGTTTTTACAGTGCTGAACACACCAACTAAAACTCAGGTTTGTTTCTCTGGCTAAAGCCCACAGCAGTGATCCATCTCCCCTTTGCTGGAAAAGGTTCACTTAAATACAGCTTCAGACTGGAACTAACAACCAGACTTCCTTTCCCATTTTAACAATCACCTGTCTCAGCAAGATACTGCTAATAAAAAGCCGAAAGGGTGACTAACAATATTTTGGATATCTCTAGTTCCTGAAAGTGCCTTTGGATAAAACTTGCCCTTAATCCTCTGTAACACAACTGCATACTAGCAACTTAAAGTTACATAACACACTGTATTTCAATTCTTTTCACATCTCAGATCTGAAACTCCAGTTCACATTAAACAGTCTTTGATGGTTAATGATACCAACTTATGTGGAGCCAACACTCACATTTTAAGCTCAGAACCCACAGTAATGTTGGATGTGGCCACCAAACCAGAGCCTTCCCAACAGCCTTTGGTCCCCGAGTGCTGCCGTGGCCACTTCATGCACACTGCACACGAGGGGAACACAGCTGTGCCCAACGGGGAAGGGAGTTCCAGAGAAAAGGAGGTTTTAGAGCCCAGTCATCCCTTTCAGTTTATCTAGGTATGGATTTGACCAGGCAGACAGAACCACAGAAGACACTGCTGGCAAGGAATTCAGAGTTTGTGGTTCTTGCTTTCATGCTCTCCTGCAAGACCTTTCCCTCTTGGTAATTCAATGGCCACAGTAAGGACTCTTATCAGAGACAAAAAAAACTGAATTAACCTCTTGCAGCACGAAAGAATATAAAGTATGGCCATTTCAGACCCCTGCCCCACCGTGCTGAGCACAGCAAGTCTGAACACCTGGATCCAGGTGAACAAATGGGACAGCCAGAAAAGCACATCACATCCACACTACGTCCTTCCAGTCTCACCGTGTGAGGTTTGAAACACATGGGAAGGAATGGATACCCTCCCATTTGGAATACTGATGAGAACATTCAAACAGCAATAGGAAACAAATTAATAACCACCTCCATGTCATTGGAAAGAATTTTTCCTGCAAATTGTCTTTAAGGAAAATGTGAAGAGGCTAATTATTATGGCAATGCCTTGAATAAAGTGTTTTTACATGTATTAGGAATGTCTCTACAGATTAGAGGCCTACCTGATTTTGCAAAACTGAATGATTGCCATATTGCTATTAACTGCACATTAGAAGACAAATTATAAATAAAAGTGTAATCTCTAAAAGTTGGCAAGTAGAGTGTTTAGTCCTTAATAAAGGCTGGTGGAAGTCCTGCAGAAGAGCTTCATATGACTTAAATCTGAAGTATCTTTTAAATTTAAATTACCTTAAAGGTATTAATAATCTCTAATGCTTTAATTTTAATATAGCTCAATTATTCACTATACATTCTTGGTTTATGTCTATAAAACTTTTTCCTCAGTAAGGTCCAGCAGTTATAAGTCTCTCTGCTTAAAACACACAGGAAAAATATGAAAAAAATTGCAAATCAAAAGCAATTTGTTTACATCTAAAACATTACATTGGAAAAACATAATGTAGAAATACTTACTTTTATGGAGAAATATCACATAGAGAAGTCAGGATTAAACAAAAACTTCAGCTGCTTACATTTGCATTTAAATGTGGTTGCAAAAATCAGACACTACCTGAGACTGACTAAAATCAAGTTTCTCTGGGCTGATCTGGTCAAAGTATGCTGAAAAAATACTTCTGGCACATAAGAACTTCCACCAAAAGAAGGAATACTGCTTATCTCCTATCATTGCCATTCATCTATTTTTAATCAAGTTTTACTACATAACATAGCACAAAATCTTTTTGTTGCCCACCCCAGGTCTGTAGTGTCCAGTTTGCTGGGGAATCTGAAGTCTTCCATGTAAATTAAACCATGTAACTCCACTGACCAGCAGTGGTATAACTGCACCTTGCAAGGCTAAGCAGAGACAGATCCCTACAATCTCCTGAGGATTGTTAAGCACTGCCTTTATAGCAGAGCCTCTGCTAACACAGCAGTGACAAATAAAGTTGCCATCCTCCCCAGCCCCCACTACCTCCAGCACATCAAGCTGTAACTCGATAGAGGGCAATTTTTAAATAAAAAACCCCAAAACAATTATGCTGGTTTTGCTACACTCAGACACACAACCAACTGAGAAATGCTGGCATAGCTGCACCCACACCAGCAGTTCAGAGTGCAGTGTCAGTGAGAGCGTGGAATTTTCAATCCCTGTGCCAGCAAAACCCACAGGTATCCCAGGACACGTGCATGGAGCTGGTCTGACAAAAGGACACCTAGAGCAGATGCTGGGCAAGAAGAAAAACCATTAAGGCACAGCTGTGGCCTCCTCATCCAACATGGACAGAGGGAAAAATGCCAAACTTCTTCGTACCTGTCCTGGGGGAAATGAACACCTAAGAAGTCAAACTTTGAAGTACCTTCTACAGCACTTCAGTGGTCTGGTGCTGCTAACTTAGCCAACAGACAGGGAAATAATGGGGCACCTCTCTTACACCTTCTGCCTTTTTGTGTCCCCACAATTGGAAACTCAACACATCTCAGCATAAAGCTCCATAGAGTGTGGCCCATAAGCACTTCCAAGACTTCTCAACTCTGATCATGACCTGAATAGGCCTGAGGGAGCAACGTTTCTGATGTAGCAACATGCAATCCTATTCCTTATTTCCATGCAGGGAAATAAGAGGAAAGAATGAAATGGGAAGAGAGTCCAGAAAACATAAAATGCTCACTGACATTCCACCATTACTCTGTCCCCTCTCACATATTACAGTGTCCCCTCACATATATTAAAATAACATGTGATGCCATAATTAAGTCATTGCCCAAACACAGCCTTAAGCACATCATGTCCACAATAATTTCATTAGAGCTTCAGACTTCCTGTGACAAATACCACACAGGTAGGAGAGCAGTTATAAAGTATCTGGGAATATTATGACACTATGACTTAAGTAAGTCAGCATAAATAAAATACTGCTGTAACTAAAATGTATTCTGCTCCTAAGGGAGAAGAGACACAAGACAGGAATTCAAGACACAGAGTAACATGAATCCTGAATTTCACGTGTACCATCACTTGACTACTTTTTAAAGTAATTTTTTTTACAAACAAAAAACAGTTGGTAGTAGCCTCTAATATTATGTTTAGTGCTTTTCCAAAGAGCCCAAATTCTGTCCCAGGACTGCCTACCACAAAGTAAATGCAGCCATCATGTCACTGATAAGGGTTTGAAGAAGGAACTTCTTCAGAGATGCCTCACGTGTTAACGTCAAATGACGACATCAACAACAACAACAACAGGTGTCTTAGCAGAAACTACCACTCCCAAACTCTTCCCCCCGAATCAAGGCACCTGGGAAAACAGTAAAAACCTTTTCAAGGGAAGCTTGGAACTTACCATCTCACCATTTAGGTGACAAAATGTGTTGGCTTCATCAAGAGTCCTCACAGCACCCCACAGTTAGTTCACTACTCTCTTTCTTTCCTTTATTTTTTTTTTTCCAAATATTTGCACTGTTGCTGGACCATAAAAATAGGCTTTCATTTTAATCTGCTTAACACACTGTGGGAAAGGGCTTCTAATTTCACAGGACCGAGATAAGACAAATAATTCATATAACACATTAGCACAACATCTGTGGCAAAAGAATTTAGTCAGAGCTCATTGGAAACAATAGGGTGCTGAAGCAAATCTGAGGCAACTGTTTGAGACCACACCATGCACTAAAACACATTTCATTACATTCCATAGCAAAGACAAGATCTCAGAATAAGAATATATTAATTGTACAGAGGAAATAAGGCCGTAAATTCCCCTCCCCTCAGCAGACACTGTAGCTTCCCCCACTAATCCAGTTCTTTTGCAAATGTTTGGGGTTTTTTTTCCAGGCCACTCTCCAAATCAGTCATCTTTCTTTTGTGCCCTTTCATTACACTTCTTCCTTAAGTTCCACATCTTTCTTTTACTGTTCATTACCCAAAACTACCCTGCTCCCCCCCTTTGGCTTCATTTACTTCCTTTCTGGGTTTGTTTTTACATTTTCTATTGCTGCCTTTCCAGAGCCAAGTTTGCTTCCAGTGTGCGTTCTGATGTGTGCAGAGAAAAGCAATGCAACAAAATATTTTCAGTATATTGGCATGAGTCCCCACCTCGCCACTTGTGATCATTTGCTCTCAAATCCCTAAAGACATTCTGCTTTGAACCTCTGCTGTGGCAAAGAAAACAAAGGATACGTGGAAGAAATTCTGAGGAGACTTGCCAATTGCAGAGATCTGTGACAAGCCATTTCTACAGTCCCTAAACTGGGCTGCAAACAACAGGAAGGTGGACTTGGGAACGCTGGAAACCCAACACTGAGGCCAAGTACAGCTTGCTAAATGGAAGCCCGTGGTTATCTGTAAACCTAGCTGCTCTGCTAGTCCTGGCTCCATCCAGAAGCTTTTGTCCTTATCCTCTCTAAGGTAAATGTTGTATGGGGGAGTATTCTTCAGAGAACTGAAACCAAAGATTTAAGTGACAGACTGCCTTGAGCACTGCTGTGGAAAGTTAATGACTAGCTAGAATTTTGGAAGGATTTTGCTTTCGTTTAAAAGAAAAAAAACCTTCCCTTGTTCTTTTGCACAGCCTTAGATACTACTCTACATGTCACATTAAAACATTTCTGTGATACTGCTGACCCGGCCTGGTAATTTCAGTGGGGCATTATTATCCAAAAAATTAACTGCTGCAATTTCTCATGAACTAGAACTGTGAATCTCTAAAAGAAGGCCAAGTGGTACCATGTGATTTACTTAGGAAAAAAAAACAAAACAGGAAAATAATTCAGTTATGATCATACCATGTTAAAGGCAGCCAATATCGAGAGAGACAGAAATGCCAATAAGGCAGGCCACCTCAGCAGTCAGCTTATTAAATTCTCTGAATCTAAATCCCTACAATCAGTTCACCTTTCCCATCTTTTTTTTCCACAAAAAAACAAAAAAGACTTTCTGATTGTTTTAAGAACAGAGCTAAGATGTCAGTGGCTACAAATTAAAACCTTTAGCAAACTTAGCAAACACACTCCATATACAGCAACAGACAAGTGCAACTCAGGTTCTGTACCTGAGGAAATTCTTGTTCATCTCCTAACAGCTGTTCTGAAGTAGGGATACAAATTCTTCTCCAGCAATGAAGCCACAGTATGATCCTGAAAGCAAAATTATAGCAGGGTAACAATGTATCTGCCAAAATAATTACAGCTACTCACCCAGCCCTACCTACCGTGAAAACTACAGTTAATTCATCTTTTATCCAGAGTCATTTTCATTGCTGCTAAAATTTCCTATCTTTCTTAAACCATTTCCCAGTGCAGTTCTTGATGACTTGCAGCTCTCTCTTGATCTCTACTACACATGCACCCCTAGTTGTACCCTACACTGAAGTACTATCACTGACATCAAGAGAATCATCCACAATGCCCAGTACTGAGCACAAACTGTCACAGGATCCAGTCTTCTGCCAGTAGAGCAGAACCCTTGCAATAGTCAAGGGTGGCTCTCATGCTGCCAACATATGACTGACAGAATCTGATCTCTGGCAGATTCATACTCATGAAAATCAGATCACTTCTTAAAAATACACCTGATTCCAGCAGAAAATTCCAAACATTAAGAGTGTTGAGTGGAAATGAAATCTCTAGAAACAACTGATTGGATTGGTTTTTTAAAGACTGTCAAAGTGTAAAGCCTGTCTGGCTATTGATGGATTGGCAAGATTGCTAAGGGACTGAAAGTACACCATCACTATACATTGCTTTGTCCATTATTCCTCCAAGCATCAGTCCTGGAAAGAGTTGCTTTTGTGCTCTTTCTAACTGACTTTCATGTATTATCTCAGAAGCACTCTGACTCCACACAAGATGTCAACAGTTCAGACTATACTTCATTAGAATTTTTTAAAGACCTCTCTAACAACCCTTTCCTAACTTCCATAATGACAACACAAATGACTAACAAAAACTCCACATGAAGATTACACAAATGAAGCAGGATGCAGAAAGAGGTTTTTGATATGCCCTAGTTTCCTTTGAGATTGGTTTCATTTTATTTTTTAATATACAAAGGATTTAGGAGATGCTTTATGCTGACAGATTTTTTTACTTCAAGTATTAGCAAAAGCTGTTCTTTAGCCTGTCTTATCAAATTTCAAGACTTCTTACAAAGAAATAGTTTAAACCTTACCTTTCTGCCCTTAGTTAAAAGATGTAATGCAGCAGAGGCCTCTGAGGTACATTTGGTATAGACTCTGGCAAAGTCATCTATTAGTTCATTAAAGACATTCCTACCTCTACATTTGAAGAGAAACTATGAGGGGAAATCCTACTTTAAAGTATTCTCATAATTCCACTACAGGAATAAAATAAACCAAATAATCAGTATTTCACAAGTCTTGGCCTTGGTTTTATCCTTGACTGTATCTAACAGACCTTGCTTCAGTGCCAAAACAGTCAGGCCAAGCTCTACTAATACATAATTTAAATCTTCCCAATGGTGTCCACAGTTTTGCATACATATTTATTTCAGAAGTGCATGGCATTCACTTCTACATAACTATGAAAAAACTCCTCTCTCACAGGTCAGGAGCTGGCAATGCTATTGGATGCACTCAACAGCACTTTGCTGTATTGTCTACCTCTGGGGTTTGATTTTTGTTTTTCCTTCTGTCTTCATTCAGCCATATCGTCAAAACTAGCTGCAGAGTTCCTGGCCATATATTCCCCATTCTTCACACAAACCACCTCTTTGGATAAGCATGCCATTTTTAAAGATATTTTTAAGTGTAATAATTTTTTTTTTTTTTTAAAGGGAGAGGGGGGTTTTCTGTCCAACCTCTTTATAGGTGTTATAATTTCCATTACCTCTGCATATTAAATACTTTCAATACATTTGAATAGTTGCAGAACTAAAGCACACAGACATATTGTTAATTAATGCTGTAAATACCCCACAGTCTGTATGAAATGAAACATTTAAAAAGAACAGCAGCACCACAGTTTTTCACCCCATGATCCCTACACCTGCCTCATTAATCTCCTGCACCCATGTGAAGTAAATACATAGTACATCTGCAAACTAAAAATCAACAAAGCCTTTAAAAACGGTTTAATTTGATTCTACAAGGGAGGTTATCATAATCCAACTCTGCTTTCTCACATTCTGTGGGCAATTTCTCTCAGCTCAGTTTCCACACTAACTTTGTTCTCCATCTCACAATCTATCATGCTGTTATAATGCCAGCTCAAACGCTGTTTGTAACAGCGCAGCAATTTCTCAGAAGTTGCCAGCTTCATAGTGTGTTCCTTTAGAAGTGCATGGAAATTATTAGATTAAATTACAAATGAAAGACTCTGCAGTTGGTCATTATTACTGGGACATTTATGTACATTTAGTTGATCATGAATTTTGACTTCTGTTCCTTTGCAGATCTTCTGTTTATACTCTGTTCTGCTAGATTACATGGGAAGTGAAATTGAAGGCAACTGGAAAAGAGCTGTATTTTCCCCACAGTCACCAATATCCTCACAAGACAAGGCTTGACACCCGCCTCCCCCATTCCCTACTGGCTTAGTGTCAAGAGATCCCCTAGAACCATTTTTAAAACCTCTGTGACTACAGAGCACAGTTCACAGACAGCAACTCACTATTTAAGGAACTGACCAGTAAAGAAATTTGCTTTACAAAGCAAGACCTGCAACATCCCAGGTGTCCCTCTGGTTTATAAGATTTCACAGACCAGCATGGAACCAAACAATTAATACATCCAGAAATACCTGAAAACATTGATCATTCTGCAACTGGTGATCACAATAGGGTAAGCAGCAGGATCTTCAATTATCTCACTGCTGGGGGTATCATTTTCAGGAAGGTATTTCAAACCAATTTCTTGACCATACACTGCCACTGAAAATATCTAGTAATTTTCTACAGGAATAGAGCTGTTTGACCCAATTCCAATGCAGATAATTATATTATCTGTATCCAAAATCCCTCTGAGTGTTTCAATCAGGTATGGTATTCTTCACTTTCCGTTCTGATCTGCTTAGCATGGCTGAGCACCATTAAACAGCTGTCAGATTCCACACAAGAAGTGGCTGGATTTCAGTAATAAGCAAAATGGTTCCCAATAGTGTTTAAAACACCTGGGGATCCTTCCAAATGAACAGTGCAATGAGGCTAAACTGTAAGATTAAACTGTTTTAAAATAAGCCCCACAATTTCTTCATGAAAATACACACCCCAATACACTTAGTCTCTCAAGAGCTCAGCTGTTGCCAAGAATGAAACATACCTAGATGAGGCTTCAGATAACGGTATGAAGAATAATTCACAACCTCTACATTCAAGAAATTAGACAATTAACTCCTCATGACACACAGCCCAAGCTGTTCTCATGTTTCTGTCAGCACAGACCATCTACAACAGATATGCTGAAGTGCTAAACTGTGAGTCATAGAACAGAGCTCACTGTTAGTTCATCTATCACAAAACAAAATACCAGGCTCTTCTTCATTTTCAGTCCAATGAGGTTTTATAGAAAACATTTAAAGAAGCAAATGAGCTAACTGATCATGAACAGTTACTTGGAAATGAAAAGAAGGTTTCTAATAATCAGACAACAAAGCTGTAGAGGAGCCTCCTATCAGGACACTGGGACCAAAAAAATATTCATAACAACCCTAAAAAGCAAAGTGTGATCTGTTTCTGACACCAAATGTGCACCATGGATCTAGTGACAGTAGGGGATTCAGACTCTGCTCTGCAGGGCCCTCCTCTACATATCTGTAAGAATCTGTGCAGGTAAGGATGCATGACCTGTCTGCCAGCTGTGAGTATACATAAAACCAGCAGCTCTGTAAAGTACATTTCCAGAAGTGATTATCAGGGTTACGAAGGCAGTCTCAGCAATAGGTGAAATACAAGATACCTGAAAAAAGAGTCAAAGAAACCAAGACAGCAGAAACCTGCATATGAAGTGTGGATGCTTCCACAGGAAGTTTCTTCAACACTTCACCCACCAGAACTTCCTCTTCTGCCAAAGCCACAAAAAACTATAGAACCTCCACAGCAAGCTCAGGTCCAGGTAAAAGTATGACAGAGAAAAATAATTCATCTTCTCTTGAGAAGCAGACACTGCTCCCCACTGCAGCATCCCACCCGAAGGCCCTGGGATGACAGGCAGCCTCTTGCCAAAATGTCTAGGATGGACAGACAGCTGAGGGGGTGACAACTGCCTTGCAGCACGGGAATGGAAGGCCCTGAGTCAAGTGCATTGTTGTATTTTGACAGCTCCTGTAAACTACCTGGGCCCAGCATTCCCCTTTCCCTGCCTCCTACAGCTGGGTGACAGCAGCTGCGCCTGCCACTGCAGCCCCTCGGCTCCCCGAGCACAGAGCCTGTGAACAATCCCCAAGCTGCACAGCACCCACACTTCCCAGTGCATTTAGATATACTCCCCATTTGAATTTTTTTCATTTTTTTAATGTCTGTTCCTACAACTGCCTGTCACTGAAAACATGCTCTTAAAAACATTTCAGTAAAGATCACCTATTCACAAATTAATTTCAAGAGTGATACCGATATCGCAGTGATTTAAAATGAGGTTGGGTTTTTTCCCCTTTTCACTAGGATAGCTCTCAGATTAAATCCAACAAAATCTACCGCGTCATTTCAGATTTTCCCCAACACATATTTTTGTAGCTTAAAAACAAATAACAGAAGGAAAAAAGAAAAAAAACAAAAAAGACAATCTCCCAAAGCTGAAATTGCCCTTTCCATTCAGATGCAGTGCTGTACTCAAAACTGAAATTGTCACACAGCCTGTTAATCTCCATTACCAACTACGTTCTTTATTTAGTAAAATTACAGCATTTGGTTGAATGATAACAGTATTTACATACTGGTTTATGAGCTCCTGAGATGTTGCTCAAGCAAATAAAATAAGAGAATAGGTTACGGTTTATTGAAATAAGAGAACTGCATTGTTCCTAGGAGAACAACATACTGCTGCTATTATTGCTCCTATGCTACAAACGTTTAAAACAATGCTGTACTTTAAAGGATTCAAAGCACATATCATCTACCAAAATAGGACTAAATCACTGGTGCATGCAGAATAGTCCTCAGTGATGACAAAGGCAGCCCAAAGAATCTACAGAATTCTAAAGAATTTACAAAATTCAAAGAGAACTCCTGAAAACAACATGCAAAATTTTGTATTGTGGCTGTACTCTGTATAATAGTCTAAATCCAGAAATTGATAAAATCTAGGGGGGAAAAGAAGTATTTCTAAAGAAAAGAATACCACAAACCTACTGTTGTCACTACTAATGATGTTACATCCCTACTTGTGGAGCATCACCCAAATTTAAAAAAAAGCACAAAAGCAACATGCCACAGTCTACCAGCAGAGACAGGATCAGGATAAACAGACAACATCCAAAGGGTTCTGGAAAACAGCAAATACACTCAGAACCTCAACAATCAGAGAAGAAGAACAAGTACCTACATAGCTGCAGTTTCCAATTATTAAATATTAAGCACCATAAAAATATTTGCACGCAGCTTCATCCAATGACGTAAGAGCTGTCTTAAATATTTTTCAGCAAGACATCCTCTCTTGACTTACCTCTGAGACCAAGAGCTCAGTTCCAAACAAACTAAGCATTTTTAGAAGATTTAAAATATTTTAATGTACTTTGCTTTTTAATGAGACAGTAGTTCTCTACTAAAATAGAGTTTATTAAATTACAACTATTTCTAAGGGGACTAACAGAATGTTAGGTCTTAGACTGCAGCATGGGTAGAACTCTGTGGACGTCAAAGCCTGCAAAGTGAAATAAATGTCAATAAAAGCCACAGTCCAGGGCCAGAGCCAGCGAGGGAAGCATTCCTACTACCAAGCATGGCAAACCACAAACCCTTGTTGCAGAACACACACACATACACACTCAGACTGAAATTCAACCTGCTGGTCAGTGACTGGTCTTCAGAAAATTTTAATAACTACTGTCAGCAGTAAAAACATCCCTCTGGGGGAAACCAGGCTTTTTATCCATTTCCTGCTTTTTCCAGTATGGTGACAATTTCCTAACAATCAGTTTTAATATCAGACTGCAGGGAATTTTTCGAAACACGCAAGTATGCATGCATGCCCCCGTATACTAAATATACCACATAACAAGTCCCCATTTGAAAAGTGCTTTTCATAACTCAGAATTTACGTTTTCAAGTATTCTACACAGCAACAAAACCAGCATAACCTCTGAAAAAAAACAAAAAACAACAAGTTATATAAGGATCTGGCGGTACAGACAGGTTTGCATATCAAGCAATAAAGTATTTTGAAATGATAATATTATAATAACTAAAGCATCACTTAAGAATTTATTCCACAGCAAACTTTCCCCACTTCTCCATCAACAGTCCTCTCTTTAATTTTGTTTTCTTCGTTCCTTAGGTACACTGGTTATTATAAACCCTGACGTCTCAAAGCAGCTTTGCAGCTTGTGCAGCTATGAAAATTAAGGATATGAAACAAATATTTGTAGTGTTTGCCGAGTCAAAAATAGGGATTTTTACAGTCAGAGAGGTGTATAAATGTGTACATATACCTAAATATCTATGTATTTGTATTTATCCTCCACACAGCTCACATGAGAGTCCAGAGCTGCCTGCTTACAACACATGGCAGAATTGTGACCCAAACAAGTAAATTTTTGTACTCAATACACAGCTGAACATATGAGCTTATAAGGTAACAGTTCTAAAAATAATTTCACCTGTACTAGTCACACATTAAGGTCATATTGTTGCCATAAGATATAAAGGACCCTGCTAAAAACAAAAAAGGCAAGAAACCAAGTGCTATTTCAATAGCTTAAATAAAAAACCCCAAACCTGTAAGTCTACAGAGACCCCTAACACCTAATCCATCCATCAAGTCCTGACTTCAAGGAGGCCAAAATGTTGCCATTGTTGTGTTTTCCTATGTGGTTCTGTATCTCCAGGTTTTAACTAATAGAAAGGCACAATCAGCTGGTGTGTATTGTATAGGTCAATTTACTTCCAATACACTAATTTATGCAACATTAGCACAGAATGCCAGCTACAATTCTCTTACTGTTTGCACTCTAGGAGTAGACTTGTATTTTCTGCCAACTCCATTACATCATCTGAAAAAACCCAAACACTTTTTTTTTCCCCCAAATCCCTGTCACTCTCCTTTTCCTTCTCCCCTCTCCCTTCCCAAGCCCTTCCAAACCACACGTCAGTTACTGCCGCGAGCTTTATTTCGCTTTACAGCCTGCCCAGCCCCAGCGCGCAGGGCTTTGGCCATTGTGTTGCCGGGGATGCCTCCATCACTGACCTTCGCTTTCCCACTCAGACTGTTACATAACGCAGTGCCTGCCTGCCTGCCTGCGTGCGGCGACTGGGAGCCCGGGCGAGTGGCGGCGTGTGCCTGGAGCGCCTGGCCCCCTGCTCCTTCCCCTTCCCCAGCGAGGCCCGGGGAAGGAGGGACATGTGGGTCAGCAGGTTAGCAGTACCAGGGCCCAAACAATTCGGGACCGCCAAGAAAACACCCTCCCCGCCGGAGCCGCCCGGGCTTCCCAGCACCCCCCTCTCCTTTTCGCATCCATCCAGAAGCGACAGCCGAGTGTTACATAATTTACGGGATCCCGAAGTTGCCCCCCTCCCCAAACGCGGTGTAGCCGGCTGCCGGCTCCCTCCCGCCGGCCCCGCACCCCGGCAGCACCATCTGCCCGCGCCGCCGGAGCGCTGGGCCGGAGAGCCGGGAGGGGGGGGGCGTTGTGTAACACCCGCGAACTACGGCCGGCTCCGCAAACATCCAGAAAACTCCCCGACAAATTAAGGAAATTTTCTCCAGTGTTTCTGATTAACCTCGTTACATAAGGCGCTTGCATTCCAAATCCACTCTCGCAAGCTCTAAATATACCCCGCGCAGCCAAACGCTCCCTGCGCACACGCCCGTGGCCACCCGGCCTCCTCCGGCCGAGCCCGCTCCTCCTCGCCTCGGCATCCGCCGAACGGCGCGCTCCCTGCTCACAAATCGCCTCTAATTAAATGTTTCGGCGTGTGACATCTCGATGGCTTTTACTGTACGCGGATTCCCTGAGTGGGAAGCTGCCTGGGAAGGGGGGGTGTGGCCAAAAGGGGAAAAATACTGTAAAACACAAGCCAACACATGATCAGCCATATTCCAACCTACAACCCAAACCCCCTCCGTCCGAGGAGAGACGGTCTCCCCACCGCCGGCGGCCGGGCATCGCTGCNCACGGCCGGGGCCCCCCCCCCCCCCCCCCCGCGGGCGGCCGCCGAGGGGGCTGCGCTCCCGCCGGGCACGTACTTTTCTCCGCCCGTCATTTCTTTCAACAGCCGTGTGTATTATTACATAGCGTTATTTAATTCATTTTTTCCCATCACCGAGGGATTTTACCGAGCGAAGCCTCTCTAGCGCGCTCCCCCTCTTGTAGGAGCAACGCTTCATAAATTATTTACAAGTAATTAAAGCCGCAGCCTCCTCCCTCTCGCACGTCTCGGCAAACTCCGGCGGCGTTTGAAGCCGGGCCCCTGTCGGTGCCCGCGGCGGGAGCAGCCCGCCCCGCACGGCTCCGCACCGCTCCGCCCGGCAGCGCGCAGCTCTCCCGCCGCCGGCGCGGCTCGGGCGCTACCGCGGCCGACGCCAAACTTCAACAGCCCTGAGCACCTTCAGAGCTGACCCGCACGACTCCGAGACGCAGCCTGAGGCAGGAGGGCTTTGACAGCTGGCGGCAGAAAAGGGGGGCTCGTTTGTTTGCAGCGTTCTATTCGGGGGCCGGCGGAGAGCGGTAAGAGAATCCCCGGGCGCACGGAGACCCTCTGCGAAGTTGTGCACCCTCAGCAACAGCAGCTACGAAATCATCCGCTCCGCGATGAAACAATTTTTGAGACACACTTAAATGAATTAAGGGAAAACAGCGCGCAACAGAGTGAATAAGTCACCCGCAAACCGCAAATCTCCTGTTTAATCACAGATCCCCCATTCACAACAAGCCACAGCACACCAGTTGAGAAACTGTCAAAAGGAGACAGACGAGGGGGAGAAAAAAGGGGGGGAGGAAGGACACTGCAGCTTTAAAAGTTTGTTCCCTTGAATCCCAATACTCCTGCTGTTGCTTTATATATTTATAAAATTATGTAATTTCAGGGGCACAGTACCCATCCGGATACCACAGGCAATAAACGAGAGAGATATGAAAGCACCAAACACCGCTCAATATTTTCATTGCATTTGTCCCTCCTCCTGCAGCAATTAAAAGAAGCTATAAAAGTTTGCAAGGTTTTGCAGAGGGTAGAAGCCCGGGTTGTTTGCGTGCGCGGCTTCAATAAGCACGAGCAATAAACCAGGGGATTAAATTGCTGCATTTCCCCCTTCTCTCTTACCCCCCTCTTCCTATTCCCACCCACCCCCGA